>APFE030492267.1:69086-103133 GCA_000404065.3 Pinus taeda | reverse complement strand
ATGAAAATGATGGAACTTAAGAGGTATCAAGCAGATCTTGACCTCTTTTGGGGAAGTTAGTTAATGATTGGGGGGAAAATGGAGAAAGAGAGTTAGTTATACCTGTTTTTGAGCTTTTCGCATAGAACTACCTGCTGATTGTGTCCTGAGTAAAGATGACGCCTGGAAATCTGGAACTGATCAGCAATTAAGATTCAACAACCTCAAAACTACCTACCCAGCCTACTTACCTAACATTTTTACTTCTTTTGATTTGGGTGCACTTAGACTTGCAAACCCATCATTCCATTTTTTTTTCATGCTTTCCTATCTACAGACTACCCTTATTTCATCCGAGGGCCTAGATTAAGCTGTTGGGCTCCTTTGATTCTCTACCTATCTAAGAATCTGCCAAGATTAAGCTGTTTGGACAGATTTACATTCTCTATATTCTCAAACAGGAAATTTAAACCTAGGGAGACCAAGATTAAGCTGTTTGGACCTCCCTTTAACTGAAAATTGGTGATACCGGAATAACTTCTCAAAAAATTGGAAGGCAATTAAATGAACTCTGAGTAGCCTTCTTCACTTGGAGATTGTTAAGCAAATATGGAGCATTGCAACATGCAAAGTATGACATATTTGGCTTGTAAAAATGTCAATCATGAAATATGAGTAACCTGCTGCAGCAGGAGGCTAACAATATGCATTATGGTTATGTTCATTGCATTGAAGATCTTGATGTTATATGTATCATGCTAAATTGGATTCGTCTATGCAGATGATTATGATTATGGTATTCAGGTACAAGTCAACTTATTTTTGATAGTGTGTTGTACTAATCTAGAATGATTATGCATATGTGATTGCTATGCATGAATGACAATTGTTTATGAGCTTATGATGTGAACATGTTAGCTAGTTATTGTTATGGATATCATGACATTATTTATGTTTGAGTTGATATGTTGTGAAGTTATATCATGCTAATCTAGATTGATTGTGTAGACAAGATAGCTTCCCCTTAGATACATCAAGATATGAGTTTGCTTATGTCATATACTTGATGCTTGATTGTCTGATTATGTCATCTATTTGGTGTTTGAGTGTTTGATTATGTCAACTTGTTGAATTATCTAACATGGTATGTTTATTGTCTGTTGGAATGTTTGATTAATTGCACGATATGAGTATGTGTCTATAGCATGAAGAAATTATCTTGCTTTAAGATGGTTGTACTAATGCATATGTGTCGAGCTATCTAATATGTACTTGAGTGTAAGTAGGTGATAGTTGTAGCATTATGTATTATGACTGATGAATGTGAGTTGATTGTTGAGTATGACATGGTTTTTAGACTTGATAAATGTTGATTTCAAATTAATATACATGATGTCTTGATATTTGGAATGTGAGACTAACATGTGTGAGCAGTTGTAGGGCAACATGCTTGGTATTAGCTTGACAAGGTAATAGTTGATGTGTTTATATAACTAACAGTTGGGTGATGTGACAGTGCATAGTAAGACTCAATTGCAATAAGGAAAAGGTAAAAGAAAGAAATTGGGTGAAAATTTCCTTTGGCTATGTTTGGAAAGCACAATTCCAAACGAATGAGTGCTTTGCATACATGAAGTCTTCTTAACCTTGAATTTTTCTAACATTATGAGGATATGTGTTATATTCATAAATATGTATTTGACAGGTATAACAGTTGGTTCTAGTCATGGCTATATTCGTCAAAGGATTGGAGTCCCTTGAGAGATGGCGTGGATGTGTTCAGTTGCAAGCAACGTGCTTGGTACAACAAGGTAAGGTAACTGGTGTATTGTTATGTTTATTTATGCACTGGCAGTTATGTTTTTATGGCAATATGATGCAGGGGATTGCATGGAAAAGAGACTACCATGAAATTATGAAGAAGGCTAATGTTGAGATTTCCTTGAAAGAACTGGGAACTATGGGGATTGAGTCATGGTGTATGTTGAGAGTCTTGTGATTTCTATTCTCTATGTTTTTTTTGCACTTGATTTGCAACTTTTTTTTATGTCTAGTGCAAGGCCTTGCCACTTTATTTGTAAGGTCGTATTGCTATTGATTTTCATGTTTTTCTCTTGTTTGCTTCTTGGTTTTACCTTTTATGTTTTTAGATTCTTGGGAATTGGTTGGGAAATGGGAAATTTAATGGAGCTCGAGAAGGCCTGAATGAAAACCAACAGGTGATGTAAGGCTTAGATGAATCTTAGTGCATGTCTAAGGGAAGCTAAAGGAAATAGTATGACATTCAGCTAAGTTTGTTGTGTACATTAGAGTAAATGGATGGTGGCAGGACAATCATGAGAAGGCTATCAAGAAAGGTAAAGTGAATGGATGTGAGGCATCCAATTCCTTGGCTATGTTGGGAACGGTTGTTCTCAATGTTGTGCATAGATAAAGGAAGTTATCTTAACCTTGACCTTGAGATCTAGTAATTGTGTTGTTATCATGTTTATGTTAATGTTTATACATATGCATGTATATATGTATTTATGTATGCCGTTGTCTGACAGGATCATGATTGTTATATATATATATCTTTGGGAAGAGTAGCCTGATAGATCTTTGAGGTCAGTATCATGTGGATATGAATTGATACTATGTGATTATACCATGTCTATGTTTATGTTATGGATAAGCTAATGCTTAGAGATACATTAATTGAATGAAAGCAGTGAGATTCACGGCACGCTAGGACAAGCATGGATGACGAAGAGACAATAGAAGCAAGGTTTCCTAGTAGAGACAGTGTGGCTTTGGATGCGCAGTAATACTTTGTGTATATGTTGTGCATGTTGTATATTCATGGTGATGTGTGCATGTAATATATGTAGTATTGTGTACATATGATGTTGTGTGCCTGTTGTATGTATGGTGTTGTGTGTACATTCCATATGCAGTGCTGCATATAGATGGTGCTATGAACATGTCGAATATGCAGTGTTGTGTACATATTGTACTGAGTGCACGATGGATATGCAGTGTTGTGTGCATATGGTGTTGTGCGCATGTTGAATATGCAATGTTGTGCACGTGTCGGATATGCAATTTTCTGTACATAGGGTGTTATGTACATGTTGTATATGTAGCACTATTGACATATGGTGTTGTGTGCATGTTCCACATGTAGTGCTATGTACATATGGTGTTGTGTGCATGATTATACAAGTGGCATTGTGATAATGTGGTGTTGTGTGCAGGTGGTATTGTGTACATGTCATGCATATGGTGTTGTGTACATGTGGTGTCATGTATATGTGCATGTGGTGTTGTGTACATATAGTGTTGTGTACACATTGTATAGGCGATATGATTTACTTGTGGAATTGTGTACACGTTGTGCCTATGGTGCCGTCTATAGGCCATGTTGTGCACAAGTTGTGGTGGTGGTGCTTTGTATAGGTGGTACTATGTACATGTTGTACATATGGTACTGGTGTACATGTGATATTGTGTGCATGTTGTGTTGTTGGCATGCGGTACTATGTATGTGCATTGTGTACTTGTGGTATCGTGACATGTGTATTCATTGTATTGTACTCTGTGTACATATATGTATTGTGTTTTACATCAGGTGTAGGTGTATGTATTGTGTTGTGGTGTACACCGAATGTAGGAGTATGTATTGTGTTTTGTTGTACACTAAGTGTAGATGTATGTGTAGTATGTCAGGTGTAGGTGCATGTATTGCACGATGTTGTATGTCGCGTGTGGTTGTATGTATGTGATACACACTATGTGTATGTGCACATGGTTGAGTCGAAGGCACTGGGTGTTTTTCAGGTGTGGAAACTGATCTAGTGTGCGTACAGAATAAGGACAATGGAAAAAGCTAAGGATTGATTAAAGGACAAGTATCAGTAGTTTATTTCAGTTCTATTATGCATTTGATTTATGATTCTAATCTATGATGATTACATGTGATCTATGATTCTGGTTTATGATGGTTACATGTGATTTATAATTTTGATCTATGATGATTATGTTTTGAGCTAACCTGATGTGATATGTTTATACATGATGATTTGGTCAAAGATGCTAGTTTAACTTGTTGTGATAAGAAGCGAACAGAATTGCAAGTGTACCTTGTTGACGGGCCACCATGAGGTATGATTTGAAGTTATTTCAACTTATTTTGAATCTAATGGAAATTATGCATTTAGTACAGGAAAGCATGAAATTCCCAGTTGGGTGGTTGAAACCGACTGCAAGAATTAGCAGCAATAGTGAAAGAAATTGGAACAGGTGGTAGTATGCTGGTAAATCACTTCAGGAGCAGGTCCATTATGGGACACTGGTACCCAATAGTGTCCATTTATTTACATGATCATTCTATGACTGATATGATGGTTTTGAGGCAAGTATATGCCTTCGTTGTTTGACTTTTTGGTGCGAAGAAGCCTTGCCAAGGGATGGATCGCCTGGGATAGGGGATGTCAGGGAACTTGGAAGGTGAGTGTTTACACAGAAGGGGTGGCTGGATTTCCCGAGGGACTATGTAACAAAGAAGGGAGGGTCGTGGATATTTTTTTTGGTCATTAGTATCTCTAGATGGAATCAGATGCACATTGGGAGTGTGCTCTAGAACAATGAGTTGGTAATTTTTCACTGAGGGTACGATAGCGCAGGATTGTAGTGCTAGACATTGGATATAGTTCGACTTTTGTAATGGATTCTAGACTTCGTAGGAAGAATGTGAATCCTAGTATTACTTTGAGGGTGGAGGTGTGAGCCTCTAGATTCCCTTGTTACAGATGCAGGGATCATATCCTTTTATTTGTTGGTTGAGAAAATGAGCATATATGTATATGTGTATAGTATTATAAATAGTGTATCGAGCTAGATTTATAAAGATCCATAAACAATATAATTATTTGTTGGGTGAAGCAAATGTGTATGTGTGTATATGTAGTTATTATTGTAAATACTATAAAGAGTTGTGTTATAAAACTCCAGTAAACAATATATGTTTTAGCATATGGCCACTATAAATACTACAACAAGCTATATTATAAATCTCTATGGGCAGTATGTTTTGTTTTCAGCAATCTTGATGGTTATAGGTGTCATTGAACACTGAGGACAATGTTCCCCCAAGGGGGAGGGTTTTATATCAACCCTTGTTAAGAATTCATGTAAAAATATATAAGACCACGATAATGGGACACGTATTTCAAGTTCAATGGTGGGAAAGACATCCAAGTAGGTGATCATTCAGTTTATTATGGCTAAGGAAATTGGCAAAGGCAATGGAAAATTCTTTGGAAAGGCGAGACTAATTTATTTGGCATTTTATTTATGAAAATTATGGAAATTAGGAGAAAAGAAAGGTGAAAGGTTACAAGTTTCATGTGAGGAGTAAATTGAAGGAAAATAATGGAAAATGAAAAAAATAGAGGATGCATTAATAAAAAGGCTTATAAGCATCACTGTGTAATATTTTTCTAAACTTTGGAGCATTGATTGGAATCTAGATTAGGGGCAAAAATTAGCTCAAAACTCAAAGTGTGCAGAATCATTCCAAACCTAAACACCACATCCATCTTAGAAAAATGATCCCAACGCAACTCATTTCGTTCAAAATGGAGTTCGTATGAGGAAGATAGAGCCCGCTAACCACTTTGCCAAGCAGAAGAAATTTAAAAAAAAATGTACAGTCACTGCACAGTGAGCAATACAGACTGCTGACGTGGTAGGTGACTATACAAAGTCAAGGTTGGTCAATGGTCTATCTAGATTCACCAAGTGGCATATTTTATTGGTTTACAGGTGCGGTGACATGGCATATTTTGATTGGTTAATGAAGAACCAATGAGGGGACAAGTGGCAAGCCTAGAGGTCGCCACGTGTCCCTCCCCAAAGGTCGGTCATTGACAAAGTGTAAATTTTTTATGGAGGCATCGGGGTTCGACCCCGTGACCTCCTGTGCATAGACCAAGCGACAGACTGTTGCACCCACAACTTGTTTCTTAACAAGTTGTGAACCCTACATATATTTGTTGTTTAACGGTTTTGTATTGGGGGTTAGGGCTAGGACGTAGCCCTAGCCCTGGTCACCACCTAACCATAGAACCGTGGGCCGAGGCTAAACCCCAACCCCTTCCGCATTACCCGCCAACCTAACCACTTCATAACCATCTTCAAAACCGTGGCACATGTGAACACACCACAATAGCTACAATAAACAACTTTCCACAATCGCCAGTGTAAACCGTGGGTTGCGTTAACCGTCACATGTGTCCACCGTCGTGAAGACCACCAGGGTTAAGGCTAATGGTTAGCCTAACCATGTCATTTAAATGCATGGTAATTGCACACTAATCCTAAATTATTGCTAATTAACCCGTCGTTAATCATTAATTAAACTAGAGTTTAATTCGGTGGTGTTCTTGGTGGACCCTCCAAATTCGGCGGAAACTCCAAGATTATTGGAGTTAACTGGAGTTCCTCTAGTTTCAGTGGAGGTTTTCTAGGAGAAAGAAGTTTTTGTCATAAATGGAGCAAAATGCGACCAAATTGAGCTCAGAAAAAAGTGTTCCTAGCTTATTTGGATGCTCTGAACACAACGAAACATGTTGTAGAGGTAGAGAGGCACTTTTGTATGTGATTTTTCCACATTTAATTTTAAGGAAGCCCAAGGGCACTAGGAGAGGAGATCAAGCCTAGATCAATTGTAGTCCAATTGTAGAGCTTGGAGAGTCATATTTGGGGTTTTTGGATGAACAGAGGCCTGAACCATGGAAGTTGGACCAAGGAGATGTAGCCTAGGAGGGGTGAATTCCTTCATCAAAACACTGTGTTAAGTGTTTTCCTTGATGGTTTGCTGTACATTTACTTGTTGTTGTTCAACACTTGTCTTTCATGCTATTTTTCTCATCATTTTAACATAAAACTTGATAAATTTACCTATTTGCACTCACAAACACCATAAGGGAACCTATGCACATGAGGCAATTGACAAGCATTTGTTTTTAAATATGAAGTTGAAATTAGCACAACAAAACTAACACTCAATAACAGATCAATTTGGTATCAAAGCAGGTTATTTGCTTAATTGCTTAAGTTCTTGTGCAATTAGGGTTTTAATGGTTGCAGACGTTTGAAACTTTTTGATGCATTACAAATGTGATGGAAGCTTCAACAAGTGATGTTTCTAATCCCTCTTCCTTAGCAAGATTATTTGATGAATAGATGTTGCAAGAAATTATCATCATGAGAGATATGGTGCAAGAATTGTATGAAGATAGGAATGAGAACACTATACTTCAAGAGCAATTGATAGCCATGAAGGAGGAGAAGCAAGAGCTTCTTGAAAAGATGCATGAGATGGAGAAGCAACTCCATGATGCCAAGGAAACCCTAGCCAATTATGTGCATGGAAAGGAGCTATGCAATTCAAGTTTATCTTCAGTTTCCTCTCAAAATGAATGTTTTGGTGCTTTTGAAAAACACACTAGAGGAATAGGTTCCAAACTATTGATGGAGATGGGCTATGAAGGTAAGTGGTTAGGAAAACATGCACAAGGCATAGTTGAGCCAATTGTTGCTGAGGAAATGCCTAGGTATTTGGGTCTTGGTTATGGACAACATGATGGAGAATGCTCCAAAGCCAAGGAGGAACATGAAGGTGTTCCAAGAAGGACTTTCATTACATGTTCATTACCCAATTTGCAAGAAGATTCTCATAAGCATGCAACTAGTGGAAATGGAAAATAAGAGGATGTCAAAAGCTCTAAGGTCATTGAAACCATTGTTGGTGTTCTGAAGAGAGCCACTACCTCATCAAATTCACCTCCTCAAGACGCTGACAAAGGTGCATGTGCAAGGTGTTGGAAGAGGATAGCCATACACAGGAAACTTTTAAAACAAAAGAAACAAAAAGCCAAAGGTCCATTAGATAATGGAAACCATGTTGAAGAGAAGATGCAATTATTTTGCACTCATTGCCATAAACAGGGTCATCTTGTAAACAAGTGTTGGACTTTGCATCCAACAAGTCATCCACGATAGTTGAAGAAGGTGGAGAGATATTTTGGAAAATGTGGAAAAGAGGATTCCATAATTGATGTGGCTTAGGATGATACACATGATGAAGTGCAGTTGAAAGAAGTGCCATTGAAATGGTTTGGAAAGAGATGGTTAGATTTATTAACCAATTGAGGCCTTGCATTTATTTTGATAATTGATGCAAAGCTTGCCTTATGGATGCATTTATTATTATTTCCATTTCCTTATTGATGCATTTCTTTTCTCCTGAAAGTATGTTGCATATTTCCTAAAGAAATATGTTGGAAAAGTGGAGTTACGTTGACTCACTTAGATGCATAAAAGATGGAAATTTGCAACTACAAATTTTCATGCATGTTGCATTCTTGAACTTTCATGTTTATGCCAGGAAGGTGTTCGAAAGTGGAGTATGTTGACTCAATTTGTTGCAACAAATTTTGTTATTTTAGCTCTTAAGTACTTGTACATACCAATGGGATTCTTGTACTTGTGATTCTACTTGTGGAAGAGTTGAGAATTGGTATACATGCATGATAGTTTGTGTGTGTGAACAGTGGAATTTTTGATAGTTCCATTGTGCTTGAACATGCATGAGTGGTTGAATTGTGTTGGTTGATTGCTTTTTTAACATGTATGTTGTCAACTTGAGAATGTTGATTATTTGCACATGCATGAGTGTCGGCTTGTGTGGTCAATTGATTGTTACATGTATGTTATATCGACTGGGAAGAGTTGATTTTGTCTCGAAAGATGAAAGGGATATGTGACGAATTGTTTCATGATAATGTGGAATTCTTGTTGTAAATCGTCAAGTTGTTGTACATGTTTTTCTTTACTTGAAAGTCAGTTGTTTGTAGAAGCATGTTTTGTCGACTTGTGTTTAGTCGATGTTTTAAACACCAAGATGGTTTATACACTAATATGTAAGAGTACATGGCAATGTTCACATGATGTGACATTTGTTGCTTTGAAGAAACAAAAGGAAGAGGTCGTCAAGTTATGTTCTTGCATGAGTGTTTTTCAAACACCATTAACCTTGAAAGGTGTTTCTTGTGACAAGATGTCGCAAGGTTTTGAAAGGTCCAAGCTTGAGCAAGAGGCTCATGATTAACCTTAATTCTCAAATCATGACATGAGCAACATGTTAATACTGGTGGATGATGGAATCAAGAAGTGAAAGTGGACAAATGCCAAAAAATAATTGCAGCCCTTGTAAAATATCAAATGGTCTATAATGTGATTTGATTTGTTGATGCCAGGAAGTGAAAGAGATGGCAAATGCATTCTTCCAGATTTGGAATTTGGAACCATGGAGGTAAAATAATGGTCATTTCTTTTCATATTATTACTGATATTGGAACTCATTATTGTAGTTCACTCAAATGGGCTTAACTTGGAAAAGTGGTTTCCAAGGAGAAGCTTGCATCGAATGCATGTGTTGCAAAGAAGGAACATGATTTTTAGTGGGAAGGCAATCAGTCAGCTTTGCAATCATTGAGGGATTTCTTTAGTACAACAGGGTAAGAAAAAAGAAGACAGTAAGTATTGGATTGGGTCAATAGCAAAAGGAGAACATTGGTTGAAGTGCCAAGCCATTTGCAAGGCAAGGCATGTCAGTGAAACTAAGTGGTTGTCATGGAGATTTTTCCAAAGTAGAACCAATTGATAGAACTTGGAAAGGAGAAGAGTATTCAACTCTCATAAGATAACCAACTTTTGTGGGTCCAAAAGCTTTTTAATGGGAAGGAGTGATCATAATCTAGATTAGGGGAAAAATAAGCTCAAAAATCAAAGTGATCAGAATCGTTTGAAAGTTGAACGACCACATCTGTCACGAAAAAAATATCCCTACGAAATTTGTTTCATTCAAAACAGAGTTCGTATGAGGAAGATAGAGCCCGCTGACCACTTTGCCAAACAGAAGAAATTTAAAAAAAAAATGTACAATCACTGCACAGGTAGTAGTATGGATTACTGATGTGGTAGGTGACTGTACGAAGTCAAGGTTGGTCAATGGCCTATTTGAATTCACCAAGTGGCATGTTTTTATTGGTTTACAAGTGTGGTGAAGTGGCATATTTTGATTGGTTAATGGAGAACCAATGAGGAGGGGACAAGTGGCAAGAATGGAGGCTGCCACGTGTCCCTCCCCAAAGTTCATTCATTTACGAAGTGTGAAATGTTTTTGGAGGTGTTGGGGTTCGACCTCACCACCTCCTCGGCACAAACCAAGCAACATACCCTTGCACCCACGACTTGTTTCTTATCAAGTTATGGACCCCACATATATTTTTTGTTTAACGGTTTTGTATTGGGGGTTAGGGTCAAGGCCTGGTCCTCGCCCTAGTCACAACCTAATGGCGGAACCATAGGTCGGGGTTAGACCCCAACCCCCTTTGCACTGCTCGCCAACCTAACCATTTCATAACCGCCTTCAAAAACGCGATGCATGTGAACACACTGCAACGGCTACGGTAAACAACTTTCCACAACCGCCAATGTAAATTGTAGGTTGCACTAACCGTCACATGTGTCCACCATCGTGGAGACCACCAGGGTTAAGGCTAATGGTTAGCCTAATTGTGTCATTTAAATGTGTGGTAATTGCATGCTAATCCCGAATTATTGCTAATTAACCCGCAACTAATCATTAATTAAACTAGAATTTAATTTGGTGGTGTTCTTGGCAGACCCTCCAAATTCAGCGGAAACTCCAAGTTTAGTGGAGTTAACTGGAGTTCCTCTAGTTTTAGTGGAGGTTTTCTAGGAGAAAGTAGTTTTGGTCATAACTGAAGCAAAATTTGACCAAATTGAGCTTATAAAAAGGTGTTCCTAGCTGATTTGGATGCTTTGAACACAATGGAACAGGTTGCAAAAGCATAGAGGCACTTATGTATTTGATTTTTCCACGTTGAATTTTAAGGAAGCCTAGGGCCATCGGGAGAGGAGGCCAAGCCTAGATCAGCTGTAGTCCAATTACAAAGCTTGCAGAGTCATATTTGGGGTTTTTGGATGCTATGAGTCCATTGGAGTAGGTTTTAGGAGCAGTAGAGCATTGTAAACTGTACTTTTTTCCGTTTTGAGAAAATACAGAGGCCCAAGCCATGGAGGCTGGACCAAGGAGATGTAGCCCAGGAGGGATGAACTCCATCAAAACACTGTGTTAAGTGTTTTTCTTGATGGTTTGTTGTACATTTACTTGTTGTTGTTCAACACTTTTCTTTCATGCTATTTTTCTCATTATTTTAACATAAAACTTCATAAATTTACCTATTTGGCATAGTGATCTAGTGTGGATTATGGTAAAGCCTTGTTTCTATTGATGAGGGTGAGGTGGTGTAACCTCAAGCTAACCTGGTTGGTTCTTTTGGTTTGATTCCCACATTCATGCTTGGAACATGGCATTGGGGTGATTGACTGAAGAGAGATTTGGCTCAACCAATTTATGGTCGAGTGGAACGTGGTAGTCCCATACTGGGTTGGCTTTTGCATTCATTAATAAGAGGTTCTTTCCTTGGTATCTTTTTTTTTTTTTTTTTTTTTTGCATGTGGTTCACGAGCACCCTAGTCAGTGAGTGATCGCTACGTCCACGGAAAAATCTGGGCGATAGCTAGGCTAAATCGCCCCCCGGCCTACTGCAAGACCTGACCCCAAGGGCTTCGGGTGGATTCGACCCTGTGACCTCCCGATGGCGAGACATGATTTTTGACCAACTGAGCTAACCCTTGGGGCTGCTTTCCTTGGTATCTTATGTGTAAATGAATTGGTTTATATAAGGATCCTATGGATGATGATCCTTGGTATTTTTGTTGTTATTATTTTGGTTATGAATATGTGTTATGACAATGATGATGTATGGATCTCCTAGTGTTTTGATTTGTGAATGAATGAACAATGTATCTGTGACCTAATAGATGATAATGTAACTAATGATATAAGGGAACAATGCTTCTTAGCAATTATCAGATAAGTATGAGACCCCTATGCTCAGATATGTTGTTTAAAACTGTAGATTACATATTTGTGACATGTTTGACGAAATGCTTGTCATGGCTAGTAGGGGTCCATTATAAACCTTGTCATTTTTTTTGCAAATGCATCATAGTTATGTTGTGTAAATTCATTTCTAAAAGAGTCATTGAATTCTCAGCAATGACCTGGGCTCTGGGCCTAAAAAGTGGTACAAACCCTAGAGTCATAGACACAGGTCTGAGGAGAAAAGTCCCTGGACGCATGCATACCCATGCAGTGGGAGTGCCCATAACCTCCTCTATGCATGCTTGTCCATATCAAGGTAGCGTCTGAAGGTTTAATGGTATAAAAATCTAGTTGGTCTTAGGGGTTGGTCACCTGAGTGGTTGGGTTAGCTCTTAGGAGTTATGTTGCTGATGTGGAAGCTTTATGTGGTGTGTTTCCATTGATTCCTCCTCCTTAAGGTCACCTAGGAGGTTGAATCCCATTATTGTGGCCTTTCATTACATATTTACCCTAGTTGTCTGGTTACTTGGGTAGATGTGGCATGAGGGTGTTACAAGCCGCTAGAAACTTGGGGTTGAAACCTTGGTCTTAAGCCATATTTGATGAATATGGATTCTTAAAAATTTGTTGGGGAGAGTGCATAGAGCACTCCCAGATATGATGAGGCCTAGATGTTATATTTCATCTGAATTACAGGCTTGATCTAAATTTATTTAGATTTCATATTTCATCTAGATGAATTCCCTGATTCAGATTTGTAAAGATGCCATATTTCATCTAGATGACTGCCTTGATATGGATTTATCCCGAATCTTACTTTAATATGAATTTCCTTTGCATCCTTGAAGTAGACATATTAGTACAAGTTGTTTTTTATGACAACATGCTTTGTCCCTGATATTAATGACACCACCTTTGGCACCAATGACAACACCTTTGACATCAATGACAACACATCTACAACAATCTTCCCCTTTTTCATTGATGGAAACAACACCACACATCATTCAGTCATTAATGTTGATAAAACCCTCTAACTATTTGTTGATTGTTCTTCTTCTGATGTTTTCTTATTCTCCCACTTTGACATTTATGGAAAAGGCCAGATACTCCACATATTTTGTTGCATACTCTTTCCTTAAACTCCCCCTCTCACCAACATATTTCTTAATTGAAATTAGTGGACCATTCCCCATTAGGAACAAAATATTATACCCATATTTTGTCTGATATATTAAAATTTTTCTCTAGGCATGGATTTGGTAAATATATCTTTAGTTTTCTCTTCTATTGGAATGTAATCTAACCTAACACGTTGATCATTAAATTGTTCTCTGGGAAAATGGTATCTGATAGGAATGCATTTTGTTTTGGAGTGAATAATAGGATTTTTAGATATATTGATAACACTGGTGTTATTAAACATGATGGACACATTATGATCACCATTCTCTTGAATTTCCTTGAGATTTTGTTTCATCTATAAGACTTGAGTGCAACATGATTTTGTTGCAATATATTCTTCCTAAGTTTTGGATAGAGAAATTTAAGTTTGTTTCTCGTTGAGCTAGGAAACCAAACAACTTCCTAAAAAAAGGTCCCCCCATTTATGCTCTTATTATCATCAACACTACCCGATCGATCTACATATGTATAATCTTTGAGTAAGAGTTGTGCCACTTGGATACCACAAGCCAAAGTTTATGGTGCCTTGGAAGTATCTCAGTATTCCTTTTACTACATTCACATGAGTTTCTTTTGGAATTGTTTGAAATTTCCCCGCTAGTCCCAATGTTTGCACGGTATTAAATCTTGAAGATATTACATAAAGAAGGATACCAAACATGGACATTTACATGGTTTGATCTACCTCTGGATATTCCTCACCCTTGTTGAGTTTACATATTAATATCATCAGTGTCCTCACGATTGCACAATTTTCCATACCAAACTTCTTCAATATTTCTTTATGATATTTGTTTTGAGAAATAAAGATACCTATTTCTTATTGATGAACGTACAAACCTAGAAATAAAAGGAAATTCAACCAACATAGACATTTCCAACTCCTTCTGCATATCAGCGATGAAACTTTTTCTAATAAAATCAACATCACTTCCAAAAATTATGTCACTACATAGACAACGATGACCAACAAATTATCATTCTAAACTTTTATATAAGTATTACTATATGCTTCCCGCTTCTTAAAACTTTGTTATTAAAGGTATTTATCAACCTTGAGTACCAAGCCCTAGGTGTTTTCTTTAACCCATATAGAGATTTATTTAATTTTAACACATGATATTTGTCTTCTCATAGCTGAAATCCTTCTGGTTGCTCAATATAGACTTTCTCTTGTAGTTCGCCATTTAAAAATGTTGATTTTACATCCATCTGATAAACTTTAAACCCTTTAAATTTTACAGAAGCCAAGAACATTCTTATTTCCTCAAGTCTTGCTATTGAAGAAAATTTTTCTTCAAATTTCATGTCTTATACTTGTGCATATCATGTACATACAAATTTGTCTTTCTTCCTCACTACTTGTCCATCTTCATTCAACTTATTCCTATAAAGTCACTTAGTTTCAATCACAATCTTTTCCTTTGGTCTTGGTACATACTCCCATCTCTCATTCTTCTCGATTTGGTCTAGTTATTCATTCATAGCCCTAACCCAATGTTTATCTTAGCTAGATTGAGAAAATTTTTGGGATTCCATCATGGATAACAAGTTAAGTTTGGATGGTTGAAATACTAATAAGCTTCCTTCTAGTTTTAGCTCCTTATTCTTTGTCTCCAAGAATTTGGCTATCTGGATGATTCTTTTGGACATACCTAAATGGATTTTTTGGATGTAATGGCTAAACTTCTTCCTCATGTTCCTCATATTTCTCTTCATGATCATTTTGATTCTCCTTTTCCTAGTCTTCTTGATCTTGCTTTGATTGTGGGTGGGCTTGGAGCAACTTTTCATCTATTCCTACGTCAATACTTTCAACTACCTTGCATGTCCTTTTTTGTAACATCTGTAGCCCTTGATTTTATATACATATCTAAGGAAAATTCCTTCATTCGATCTACAGTAAAATTTACCCAAATTGACTTCATTTAACTTTATGTAGAATTTACTTCTAAATACTTTGAAATGTTTAACAATGGTTGGTTCTCCTTATTAAAAATTTAGTAGGTAGGTAAACTATATGATTTTTCTTACTTGGTAATTACTTGTGAATTATTTGTTAGATTATTTTTATTACATTTGTATTATTTTATTCATAAAACAATTACCCAAACGCAAAAACAGAGAACAAGAGACAGGAGATATAAGATCCAATCTAAGGCTAAAACCCCACAAGGTAGGAAACCTAGAAAGTCTTCTCTTCTTATAGAATCAGATCAAAGTGAGATATCCTTGACTCAAGACCACCACAAGAACCAAGTTAGCCCTCTTTCCAAGATTAGTCTTATAACTTTTCATAATATTGGATTGAAATTATTCTTTCCACATGATCATATCACAGTACCTTCATTCAAATTATTCTTCTAACAAGACTCAAGTATTAACCTTCTCTTAGAATAGAACTCACTGCCTCCTTTAGAACACCACTTTGATGCCTTCTTTATAACGTAACTTTAGTTCCTTCTTTGAAGAAAACTTTGGTGCCTTCTTTGAACAGAAATTCGATGCCTCTTTTGAACATAAATTCAATGTCTTGTTTAGAACAAAACTTAGGTATCCTCCTGACCTTTTTCATATCAAGGGACTTGCACATATAACTTCAGATAAACTCACAAAAATTGCTATATAACATAAATTTCTTACTAGCTTTTTAATGGATCATAAATTCCAATTTATAGTTGTTTTGTCCATGCAAAGAGTCACATCCCTTGGGAAAACCACCTTGTCAACCTTGGAGGACTAACTTGGTCTTGTATTTGACTTTTTCACCAAAAAAAATATTTTTCTTTATTTTACAAAAATCCCAAATGGGGCTGACCTATGTACATGACCTTGACTCATAAAGAATTTTTTTTTACACTCAATAAACCCTAAAAGCATGAAGAACATGCTTGACCTAGAAAACAATATGACTTGAGCATGAAATCCATGCTTATAAATTAAAATTTAATTTTCTTCTTTCACTTCTACAAAACTATATAATGACATAAGTATAGTGATAATTATGAAGACCAAACCTAGTTACATTTTCTAACACTCCCTCTTAACTAGGGAGGTCTTCATAATTACATAACCGGTACTAGGATATTCTCAAATTGAAATATTCTCATAAGAAGAGTCAGATTGATAAGTCATCTTGAAGCATCAATATCATAACCAACATTGTTAAATAGAAATATTGCAAGGCCTTGACTAACAAGCTCTATCTCTCCATTAGATTAGAGCACGATGTTGGGAGAACATAGTTACCGATCAAACGAGAAAATGACCTAGTACCTGTTTTTTTGAAGTAGCAAAAATCACCCGATTTTGAAAAGTGGTGATGTAGAATACACCCCCTTTTTTAGCATACTTTTGGCACTTTAAATTTTCTTATGTATCAAGTATGAATAATTTTCTTTAGATGTTAGTGATTTTCATGCTGATTTTGAAAAGTGTTGATGCAACATCAACTCCTTTTTTTTAGAGGGTTGATTGTTGACACTTTAAATTTTCTAATGCCTACTTTTTCCTGTAAGATTTTCTTTTAAGTGTATTTATGCATTTATGTGTTTTCATTTTTCTTTTCAATTTTTTTTGGTAATGAAATCTCAATTTTTTCGTGTAGTTTAAAAAAAAAAAAAAATTTAAAAAAATGGTCAATATTTTAAAGTTAGTATTTTCTATATGTTTATTTAATGTTAATTAATATTTCAATGGACGTCAAATAATTGTCACTAAAAAACAATAATTTTAAACATTTGACAAAAAAAACATATTTTCAATATAAATATAATGAGAAAAATACACATTTTCAAACTTTTTGTCAAAAATGGCATGTCAAATAAACGATTTTTATGGGAAAATCCTAATAGAAAAACTTAAAAATTTGCATTTTTTTATGATTTTTATGTTAAAAAATAATAGTAATCATAGGTTTTTTACAAAAAATGATTCACATAAAAATTAAAGTGAAAATCAGATAATATATTGAACGTATAACAACAATAATCAAATGCTCATTCTTCTCATAAAATCTCAAAGTCAAAACATTACAAATAAAACTAATGAAGATTTCTCAAAATTGAGCTTGATTTGCAATCATAACTTAAATGTCATCAACAATATCATATAATCCGTGTTCATCATCTTCTTCAGCTTCATTATTTTCTTCTTCCACGATATTTCCTGCTTGAGTTTCCTCATTTTCCTCTTCTAATGGATCTTTCATGTCTACAAATCTCCCAAAGTGTCATTTTACAATCATTCCATAAAATGGTGGTTGAGGTTCCTTTGTCTTTTTTGCCACATGCGATTCATTAAAATCTTCTTTCCTCAAACCAACTACTTGCATTGTATCTAAAAGAAATTGAAGAGCATTAATTCTTTGTTGAATAAAATTGCATTGTAGTGGGTCTCTTTCAATCGCAATGCAATTTCTTCCTTTTTGTAGGCAACATGCTAGTGTTGTACCTAATCATCAAGCACAAAACAATATGTAAGTAAATTAGTATAAACACATAAAAACAAAATATAGAAATTCAATTTTATATAATAAAACTTACCTGGACTTGAAAATAAATCCAAAACCCAATCTCTTTCATTTGAACATAAATCTATAAGATAGTTAATCAATGTTTGTGGTTTTTGATAAATGTTAACTATCTGTCCTTTTGCATCTTTATCCTCATATGTTAACTTTTTTATGACAACATCATGAACCAGTACTTGGCTATGACTCTTTCCATCTACTTGGTTCAGAAGAATGGACTTATAACTATCATCGTTTGCCCAACATTCAACATGGATGAACTCATAATCACTTGTAATTGGATATTCTCTGGAAGAAATAAGATTTTACTTTTTCCTGTAACACAACATAGTAAAACTTCAATCCACTTGTACATAAAAATAAAATAAAATAAATAAAAAATAAAAAAATTCACATTAATCAAACATACAATTTCAATGTCTTACCGTGTAAGCTCCATCCTTCAGTTTGATTTTCCCTTGAATCTTGTTAATAAAATTGCAAATTGTGTGTCTGAATGATGATGTTGTGACTTCTTGAAAGCCCGTAACCACTTTATTAAAATCTTGATAAGAGTAAGGTTCGCTATCTTATCCAATATCTGGGAAATTGAAACTGTTATCACTCCAAAATTTCGTTTGAAGTTGTTAAAGAAAGAAATGTTCAGAGGTAACCACATACCAACTTTGGATATCAGGATTTAGCCTTCCTAATCTCAGAGAGGGCTCTCTCTTTTTTGTTTAACTTTGTTTTAGTTAATTAATTTTAGGCTAGTTATGATTATGCTTGGGTTTTTTATTTGAATTTGGGTGGTGGGATCATTTACTTAGATGAAAAATAGTTGTCTATTACCATTGGGCTATGGGGTCAAATGTCAGACAAACAGAACTGGATTAAGTTCTAAAAATAGTGTCTACAGGGCAAGATAGAGGAGTAACTACAGATCTCAAAGGCTTGATGGTGAAATGGTTTCCAATTGGATCCAAGGAGCAATTAAGGGTTCCCTAGTCTAGATTATGAAGAGAAATGAAAGAGGTCAACCGGGATGGGAGAGAAATTAAGGGTTCTCAAATCTGGATATCAGAGGAAAACATATAAATGATTAACTGTGCAAAATAGAGTGTACTTAAAAAAATTCTGAGTTAAATTTCCAGTTAATTCATTCAAATTTAGATAACATTTAAGTTTATGAAACACATAAAAAGGTAACAAAATCAGACAAAGAAGATACTTCAATGCAATAGCTCATCTCATGAATCCTGTAGTGCAATATTTTTATTACTTGCTCCAGTATGTTGACTTGAAAATTGGTACAATAACCCTTAGGTTTAAGATTAAAATAACTCTACAAATGTATAACAATCCACACTCAATACTTCAAATTATGAAGTATTTATACAAAAAGAATTTACAAAATATCTCAAACTGTATTGAGAACTAATCTAGGAAAAGGAAATATCTTCATGCAAGAAGATAGAGACGACTATTGAATTGTTGTTTGTTGTCCTCGTTATATAGGTTCTGCTGTCTTTTAGTTTCTAACCTTTTGCCCTGTAAGCTGCTTGGCTGTTTGGTTTTCACGCTGGATGTCATATTTACTTATGACCTTTTATCTAATACACTTTCATTTGTTTGATTTTCAACTGTATTTCTTTATTTGTCTCCTCTATTTAGTCTTTTACTATGAATTCTTTGTCACCTGCTTTTACTGTAAATCTTACTCATTCTTTCATGCTTTTGTGTTACTAGTAAAAAGTATTTTACTAAAAAACACTTGTAGAATACAAAATGTTTCTTGGAGAGTAGTTTTTAAGAATCTTTTGTTGTGCTAGTGAAAATGATTTTATCTCTGTTTTAGCCATTACTGCCTCTATGTAAATAATTTCTTCCTGGTTTATGATAATTGTCTTTTCCTTCTAAATAAAGCATTTTTAATATATTTCCTTGCAAATCTTGGAGTAAACAGGTTTTGGAACTAGTATCAAAATTGTTTATCCATGCTCCTGTTATGCTAATCACCTGCAAAATACAACAATTATTAATAAAATCCAGGCTTGTGGGGAGGTGACTGAAGGCTGTATTTGAATTGAGATGTCTGTGGAGGGAGTCTGAAGCATGTTCGGAAGGTAATCGGAGGTCAAATTTGGTTACAGAGGCTTAGGGTGGCGCAGGAAGACTTAGGTAGCTTTCTAGGGAAAAACAAGTGAAAAGAGTGAAAATGAGGGTCTTCGACATTTTAACAGGTAACGGATAGAATTGGCACAAAATTTCATAATGAACAATGGATGGTTTTGGCCTATGCAAGGAGGTGGTATTAAGGTTCATCGCACCTCTTTTGGCAGTCAGGCAGTTTTTTCTTGAGAGCACGCAAGTTAACCCAAAGCTGCCACATAACAGAAAGGGGCTCAAGCAAAACCATGAATCTCGCGTGCTCTCAGGCTTTTAACTATCGGACGTTGGGAGCGTGCAATATGGAAGTGCGTCATCAAATCTAGGGGTGAAATATCTAATGGTTATCGCACAGTGAAGCTCCACGAAGGGCAATTGGGCAAAGATTTGCGGGGCCCGGGGGCATTAATTACACTTAACTGTAATTAATTAATGAATAAATGGGGGTTACATATAAGTGGGTTTAATAAAGTGGGATTAGGGTTTAATATGGCGGGGATTTGTTAACCACACCAAGGGGGTGGGTTAAAAGGTTTTATATCGAGAAAATGTGAATTTGCGGAGTTAATTAAAATAAAGCGGGGGGGGAGGGGGGAGACAAAACTTAGGATAAATGGTTTTATGGGTTAAAAGGGTTTTTTCAGGAAAAACATTTATGGCGGAGTTTAATTAAATAAATTGGAGGGGGGAATAAAAGTTAGGATAAGGGGTTTTTATGGGTCTTTTAGGAAAAATAGGGAAATTAATAAGGGGAAAATGATTTTTTCAAAGGGGAATGGGTTTCACACTAGGAAAAAGGAATTTTGGATTTGGAAATGACTTTTGGAGGGTAATTTTCTAGGGAAACCAAGGGGCAAGGGTCAAAATGAAGGGAAAAGGGTATTTTATTAAGAAATGATGGGATAATGGGGAAATTAGTAAGTATGTAGTGGGGGGTGAAATGAAATGGGGGGAAGTTAATTAAATGAGCTTGTGAACATCCTTTCACTTTCATAATTTCTCCTGCACATTAAGACATAGGATTAGGCATGACAAATGTGCTTACGCTTTGAAAACCTTGTATTTCTGCAACCTTTCTTCTACTTACACTTTACTTACCCTAACATTTTTTTCTTCACTTTATTTGGTGCATGTAGGCTAGCAGATCCTTTCTTTCATTTTTCTTTTGAAAAGTAAAGTATCTAATTCTAACCTTATATCTTCCAATGGCTCAGATTAAGGTTTTGAGAACATTTTATTTCTCTACTTAACTATTGATCTGCCAAGATTAAACAGTTTGGCTAGATCTTTATTCTCTATCTATAAACATGAAATTTAAAGCATGAACTAACCAAGATTAAACAATTTGACTATCATGGGTTGTGGCATTTATGAGAAGTTGCACACAACCATTATTTTTCATAGTAAAGTAAAAAGTAGTGGCACTTGGACTTGCACACTTTCATGATATGTTTTTGTTTGGGGTTCATATTTTTTCACTTTTTTTTTTTATTATTCTTTTGTCCTTTGATATTTATTTTAGGACATACCCTCTTTACATTTTTTAATATTTAATATGGAAAACATTTTGCAGAAAGCAAAAGTATGTACAATATTACAAGACTAACCATAGACAATTCAAAATTATGAATCCTATTATTATAGGACCCTAATAGTGGCTCCACATGGGGATGGAATTTCCTGGTGAAATGTCAAGAATTTTGAAGATCAATAGCCTTTGAATTGTGACTACAGTTACCTTGTAAACTATTCTTCTGTGATTTCTGCCTTATTCATACTTATGATGGTGAAACCTTCAAAGCTCAAGGCCTTCTCTCCGGGCTTCAACTTCAATAGATCACCATCCAATCCAATCTAAACTCTGAAATGTTATATACAATGATCAAAGTAAAGTGAACTATTGTTAATCAGTGGAAAAGTAATGCTTCAACATTATAACATTGACAGGTCCTCCTGGTAGATATGATCCATCTATCTCTCTCAAGAAAAAAACATTGTCATTACCCCTGTAACCATAAATGACATAAGGCCCTTGTCATAAGAAGTCAAATTTTCCATGTTTGTATTTGTCTTCTCTTCTTGAATCCCACTTAAGAATTTTATCACCTATGTAAAAATCATCAGCTTTAGTCTTTTTATCTATTACATTTTTTATTTTGTCATGGATTACTTGTGATTCTACATATACTTCTTCTCTAGTCTGCTGCAAGTGTATGGTCTGATTTATCTTTCTTTAGATATCATTTGGTTCTACTTGCAACTCCTGGATGATCTTCATTACTAGCACTCCCAAAGAGGATGGAAAAACAACATCCATCCCATATACTAACTGATAGGGAGATGTACCAATGGACTTTTTGGTAGTTAGTCTATCTGCCCATAAGGCATTGACCAACTTTTTGTTCCATGTCTTTTTGTTGTCTTCCAGTAACTTCTTAATGATATTGACCAAGATTTTGTTAGAGGATTTTGCAAGTCCATTACCTTGAGGGTAATAGGCAGTGGAGTGGCTAAGGGTGATGTGGTATTTGTTACAGAAATCTACCATTTTATTGGATTTAAAGGAAGCTACATTATCAGTAATGAGCTTTTGGGGGCATCCAAATCTTGACAGGATATTATTTTCTAGGAATGAGATAATGACAGTGTCTATAGCTTATCTAGAAGGGATGGCTTCTATCCATTTTCTAAAATAATCAGTGGCTGTCAAAATCCACTTATGTTGGGCTAAGGAGGCTGGGTGTATTTCTCCAATGAAGTCTAACCCCCATTGTTGAAATGGCATTTCTATGGAGATTAGTTTAAGAGGCAAGGGTAAAATTTTTCTCTTCCCCTCAAATATCTGACACTTATGATAGGAGGTCACATGTTTCTTAACATCTGCAAACAGAGTGGGCCAATAGAAACCAACCCTCAGAATTTTATCAGCAGTAGTTTTTCAATACAAGTGTCCTCCACAATCCCCTGCATGAAATTATTGCATAATTTTATCTGCTTCATATTTTAGTAAACAGTTCAAAATAATACCACTATTGTCTTTCCAAAACAAAGCATTATCTATGATACAATATTTTAATGACTTCATTTTCAAAAATCTAGATTTAGTTCTTGTCAAACCAGGAGGAGCTTGTAATTTTAGTAATACAAATATGATATCTACATACCAGGGTGAATATGTAAAAGGTTCACTGATTTGTGGAGTCACCATCTCCTCCTGATCATCAAGGACACCAACGAAATTAATATCTAGGGCCTGACAGTTCGATTTAGCCATGAGTTTAGCTAAACCTTGGCCTTTGATAAGTTTAGTAGGCTTTATTTCTATGTCATATTCCAATATAGTAGCAATACATTTGCCTCTTTTCCCTTCAAGCCCATTTTGTGGCAAAATGTCCTTAACTACTGAATTTGGAACATAAGCAATGATGTGAGAATACAAAATGTACACTCTAAAGTCTTTAATACCCTTTACTAAAGCTAATGCTTGTTTTTCCATAATGTTGTATTTGAGTGTGGAATATCTTAAGGATTTATTGAAAAATGCAATTGGTTGTTCATATCCTTGGTCATTCTTTTGCAACAAAACTGTTGCAATATTGCGTTTTGAAGCAAAAGAAAAATTTATAAAATCTTTCTGAAAATCAAGACTTATCAGGACTAGAGTTTTGGTTAGGGCTTCCTTGATGGATTCAAAGGACTGTTTGGCCTCCACTATCCATTTAAGTGTTGAATCTTTTCTTAACACGTTAGTTAGTTCTCTAATTAATTCTGCTAAATTTGAAATGAATCTCCAAAAAAATAAATTTTGCCTAAAAATGACTGCAATTCTTTAATGTTTCTATGATGGGTGATGGTCAAGATTGCCTCTATTCTAGTAGGATCTATTCTAATTCCATCTTTGGATATTATATGTACCAACATATTTCCTTCTAGACCAAAGAGTGCCTTTTTGGGATTTAGAGAAATCCCAAATTTTCTACATTTGATGAAAACTCTTCTCAAGTGATCTGGGTGTTCATTGTTAGATTTAGAAAAGACTGTGATGTCATCTTGGTATACCACTAAGAAATCATGGATCTCCTTAGCAAAAGCTATATCCATAGCTCTTTGAAATGTTACTCTTGTGTTCATTAATCCAAAAGGCATCTTCAAATACATGAAGGTACCCCAAGGAGTAGTAAATGCAGTTTTGGCTTAGTCTTCTGGTTGAGCTAAGATCTGGTTATATCCAGAGAATCCATCAAGCAATGAAATTCTAGATGAGCCTACTACCCTATGAAGGATATGGTCCACTTTTGGTAGAGGATAGTTATCTTTCAATGAGACCTTGTTTAAATTTATGAAATCAACACAAAGTCTTATTTCTCCAGTTTTCTTCCTAGTAGTGACTAATTTTGAAACCCAATTTGAGTATCTAATGGGAGCTATAATTTGTGCATCACACATTCTTTTAACTTCTTTCTCAATATATGGCATTAGAACTGGATTAATTCTCCTAAGTTTTTGTTTAAAAGGCTTATGATCCTCTTTGAGAAGTATTTTGTGTTGAATTATGCTGGTGTCATAAGACTTCAAGTCTTCATAACTCTAGGGAAAACATCTTAGAACTCTTTAAACATATTTATATATCAACATTTTCCTGTGGAGGTAAGGTTTTTGATATTTTAATGAGTTTTGGTTTTTCCTCAGTTCCTATGTTACATTCTTCTATACCTGCTCTCAAAAGCTCCATTTTTGGCTTCCTAGCTTGATCATTAGAATCAAACAAATATTCTAATGGGGCTAATCCCTTAGGCAAAAAATTATTTTTAAGACTTAGAATTTCAGGATCATCATTCAATATTTCCTCTATTTCTACATTTTCTAAGTTATCTACTTCTAATTTAGTGAAATTAGTGGGTTTACCTATTTCTAAAATATTTACATATATATCACTATCTATGTCATTATCTATTGTACAATCTATATCTATTTTACAATTTTGAAACTCACCTTCAGCATTCATGAAATCATAAATCTGAGAATCCTGGGAGAAAATCTGCCAATACTTCAAATTGTCTCGTATGACAGGCCTATGTCTCACTTCTGCAGTGTATTGATGGTTGGGTTGAAATGGCAATTTGCAGGTACTAGCAAAAGTAGCCAGACTGTGGGCCTGCATATTTTGTTTTCTAGGAATGGCAACAAAGTTTGTTTCTAGAAGGTATTTGATCAAACCTAGGACAGTCTCCCTATATTGACTAAGTCTAAGATTGTTTACAGAGAATTCACCATTAATTTGTCTAATAATCAGTTATGAGTCTCCCATTATGGAAACTCTTTTGGCTCCAAGTTTTCTAACCATTTGTAATCCTGAGATTAGAGCTTCATACTCTTCCATGTTGTTTGTACACTTGAAGTTCAACATCAATGCATGTCCCTCAAAATGATTATTCTCCATATTATGGATCCACACTCCTGCACCAACCCCTAACCTATTCACAGAAATCTAGATGCCATAGGGACCCATGAAAAATGTTTTCACTGTCAGCTGTTTTGTATTTCAATTCTTCAACTATGATTTCCTTTTTGTCATGGTCTGAATTGTACAAGATGAAATAGTCCATATCAGAATGCGTGGAGTATATTGGGAAATTTTGTGGTTTTTCTGCACTACTCACCATGTATTTCATCAAGGTATCTCTATACAGTTCACTTTGTTGGCCAAAAACAGATATGGTAGCATAAGACATGTCTAACTGCAAGGATCCCTGCAATTGTGCTCCCCATGAGCGATATAACAACATTCCATATTTGGGTGGGATGTCTACACCCACTATGTCCATTACAATACTTTTTGCTTGGCATTGGACAAGAGTTACACATAAATCCTTGATCAAACCAAGGCATTTAACTTGGCTACAGTCAAAGGAAAACAAATCCTTATATGGTCTGGTGATGTCTAATTTTAGTCTCTCCATGCTTTCTTTTGGCATCAGATTATGGGATGCCCCTAAGTCTAACATAGCATTATGTAATATTTTGTCATGAATATTCATGCTAATGTAGAAAGGAGGGATTCCCCCTTGCTGATAAGTACCATTCGCCTCAGGGCCAAACAATAATTCAAGTTGATCATCATTCAAATTGACAACATCTTCTCCCTCTCCTATAATTAAAGTTTCAGTTATCTGTGATCTATAGGATTCATTCTTTACTAGCTCGATCAAGGGAACTTATATTTTCAATTTTTCTATTTCAGTTTTGATGTTGAAAGGGAGCTGAGCTTTGTTTGTTTGGATGAGATCTTCCTTAACAAATGTAGTCTGTGTGTTTTTATCTTGTTTCTCAGTAGTAGGCAATTCAGTCTGTGTTTTAGCTATTTTGCTTTGATTTCTCTTGTTTGGATTGATTTCAATAATTGTTTCAGTTTGCGTTTCAGTGGAGGTTATATCTACAATTTTTGGGGTAGAAGTCTCTGGTGTTCCCCTAGGGAGGATTTGTAAGACTTGGTAACAGGAGCTTTTGTTATATTTTTAGTTTGTGTCTGGATTGATCTTTTAATGGGAGCTTCATTATTCTTTTTACTTCTTAAGCTATACTATTTGTGAACCTCATATATAGCTGACTCATAACCTTATTTAAAGTCAAAGGACTCACTAGATTCTAATTGCAATTGTTGCAGCATGTACAACTCCTGTTCTTCTTGAGTAAGAAAAACAACATCTTTCATTATTGATTCCTAATAAGTTTATCTGGGTGTCATCCTCTTCTTCATGGTTTTGTGAACCCCCAGCATAGTTCTTCTGGAAGGGAGGCCTAATTTGTTGATCCGGTATAGCATTCTTTCTAGCATTAGGATTCTTCCTAAAGTTGGGGTTTCTTATTGGGGGTGGTTGTTGATTCTCCCATTGAGTTTTTCTTTCCATGTTTTCTAATCTATCCATTATTCTCTCTACACTCTTTACTAAACTATCTATTTTTCCATTAGAAGTGGAAGTTTCCTCTTTAATTATAACTCTATTTTCATTTCTCATTCTGGCTTTCTTGGCTAATAGGTTGGCCTCTACACTAATAGCATTGCTTTGCATTTCTTCCAATGTTTTAGGGTTTCTTTCCCTTAACTGGTACAACATGTCAGTGTCAAAACCATCAGGGAGTTTGATTAATGCTAGGTTAATTGAAGGCTTAAGATTAGCAGGGATTGCATTGTAGATGCTATTGACCCTAGTACAATAATCTTGAATTGACTCATTAGGAGCTCTTCTAATGTTATCATATTCAGAAAGCATTTGTAGAGGGTTTTTTTTCTCTCCCATCTATCAATGAGTAATCTATGAAAAGCAACTAAGTCTGCAATATGATTGGCAGGTCAAACTTTGAACCATTTCTTAACATCCCCAGTTAATGTTTGGGCAAACAACCTCATTTGGACATATGATTCATCTACCTCGTGCGACTCAAAATAGTCAATCATTTTGTTCACATGTTGTTGGGCAGTGTACTGACCAGTAGCATCAAACAAAAATATTTTGCTTTGATAATCTTGGGGCATGGCATGGAGTTTTCCAGGTAAAACTAGAGGTACATATCGGTCTACCATGGCTAAGATTTTGACTTGAATAGGGGTAAAGTACTGGTACTTGAGGAAGGGCTTGAACTAGATGGAAATGAACTAGATGATGATGAGGATGGCTAATGAATAACTGGTTTAGGGGAATGGACGGTGGTGGGTACTATAGGTGAGGTTGTGGTAAAAGAAGGTGTATTTACAGTGATTGAAGATTGTGTAGAAATTTCAGAGGCAGCAGCAGTAAGGGCATCTAGTTCAACAGATTGTTGAAGGTAAGCATCATCTATATGGCTTATCAATGTAGAGGTCAAAGCTTCTAACTTGTCAAAAGTCTCCAAGACAAATTTATCTAAATATGGATGGATAATCACCCTTTTTGATACAATGAGTTGAATAAACTCAAGGTCTAACACTATTTCATGAATGGCATTCTCATATTTAGTTCAAAATAATGAGAGGTCAAATGAAAAATAAAAAGGGATTTCCTCTAAGGTAGACAACTCCTCAGGGAATGAATTTTCTTTGACTAGCTAGCTACTACTTGCCTGAGTTTCTACGTTTTTTGGTTTTCTTAAAATTTTGTCTGGGTCATCAACTATAGTAGTAGGGTTTGGATCTGGATTTGCCCTGGTATAGTGAGTATTCTTAGGAGCCAGAATTCTAACTTTTTAACTGTCTTTTATGAAACTTTCAAAAACAACTTTTGAAAATGACCTTAAGGGGCTCAAGATGAAATTTAAGGTTTCCTTAAATTTTTATTAGACCGAGGATCAAAGTCCCCAGTATGGTTGCCAATGATGTTATCACTCCAAAATTTCTTTTGAAGTTGTTAAAGAAAGAAATGTTCAGAAGTAGCCACAAACCAACTTTGGAGATCAGGATCTAGCCTTCCTAATCTTATAGAGGGCTCTCTCTTTTTTATTTAACTTTGTTTTAGTTAATTGATTTTAGGCTAGTTATGAGTATGCTTGGGTTTTTTATTTGAATTTTGGTGGTGGGATCACCTACTTAGATGAAAAAGGGTTGTCTTTTAACATTGGGCTATGGGGTCAAATGTCAAACAAACAAGAATGGATTAAGTTCTAAAAATAGTGTCTATAGGGCAAGATAGAGAAGTAACTATAGATCTCAAAGGCTTGATGGTGAAATGGTTTCCAGTTGGATCAAGGGAGCAATTAAGGGTTCCCTAGGCGAAATTATGAAGAGAAATTAAGGGTTCTCAAATCTCGATATCAGAGGAAAACATATAAATGATTAACTATGCAAAACAGAGTGTACTTAAACAAATTCCGAGTTAAATTTCCAGTTAATTCATTCAAATTTGGATAACATTTAAGTTTATGAAACACATAAGAAGGTAAAAAAATTAGGCAAAGAAGATACTTCACTACAATAACTCATCTCATGAATCCTGTAGTGCAATCTTTTTATTACTTTCTCCAGTTTGTTGACTTGAAAATTGGAACAATAACCCTTATGTTTAAGATCAAAATAAATCTACAAATGTATAGCAATCCACACTCAATACTTCGAATTATGAAGTATTTATACAAAAAGAATTTACACTATATCTCAAACTATATTCAAAACTAATTTAGGAAAATGAAATATCTTCATGCAAGAAGATAGAGACAACTATTGAATTGCTGTTTGTTTTCCCTGTTATTTAGGTTCTATTGTTTTTTAGTCTTCAACCTTTTGCCCTTTAAGATGCTTGGCTGTTTGGTATTCATGCTGGATGTCATATTTACTTATGACCTTTCATCTGATACACTTTCATCTGTTTATTTTTCAACTGTATTTCTTTATCTGTCTCCTCTGTTTAGTCTTTTATTATGAATGCTCTGTCACCTGCTTTTACTTTTACCTTTTACTGTAAATATTACTCATTCTTTCATGCTTTTGTGTTTTGAGTAAAAATGATTTTTACTAAAAGACACATGTAGAATACAAAATGTTTCTTGGAGTATAGTTTGTAAGAATCTTTTGTTGTGCTGGTGAAAATGATTTTATCTTTGTTTTAGCCATTACTGCCTCAATGTAAATGATTTTTTCCCGCTTTATGATAATTGTCTTTTTCTTTTGAATAAAGCCTTTTGAATATATTTCCTTGTGAATCTTGGAGTAAACATGTTTTGGAACTAGTATCAAAATTGTTTATCCAAGCTCCTGTTCTACTAATCACCTGCAAAATACAACAATTATTAATAAAATCCAGGTCTACGAGGAGGTGACCGAAGGCTATATTTGAACTGAGATGTCTGTGGAGGGAGTCTGGAGCGTGTTCAGAAGGTAATCGGAGATCAAATTTGGTTACAAAGGCTTAGGGTGGCGGAGGAAGGCTTAGGCAGATTTTTAGTGAAAAACGAGCAAAAAAAGTGAAAATGAGGGTCTTCAACGTTTTAATGGGTAACGGCTAGAATTGGTGCGGAATTTCATAATGAACATTGGATGGTTTTGGCCTACGCGGGGAGGTGGTATTAAGGTTCATCACACCTCTTTTGGAAGTCGGGCGGTATTTTCTTGAGAGCACACAAATTAACCCAAAGTTGCTACGTAACCGAAAGGGGCCCGAGCAAAACCACGAATCTTGCATGCTCTCGGGCTTTTAACTGTCGGATGTTGAGAGCGCGAAATATGGATGCACATCGTTAGATTTGGGGGTGAAAGATCTAACAGCTATCGCACGGTGAAACTGCATAGAGGGCAATCAGGCGGAGATTTGCGGGGCCCGGGGAGATTAATTACACTTAACTGTAATTAATTAATGAATAAATGGGGATTAAATATAGTGGGTTTAATAAAGTGGGACCAGGGTTTAATATGGCGGGGGTTTGTTAACCATAGCAACGGGGTGGGTTAAAAGGTTTTATATCGGGAAAATGTGAATTTGCGGAGTTAATTAAAATAAAGCACGGGGGAGCGGGGGAGAGAACAAAACTTAGGATAAAGGGTTTTATGGGTTAAAATGGTTTTTTTCGAGGAAAACATCTATGGCGGAGTTTAATTAAATAAAGCGAAGGGGGGGAATAAAAGTTAGGATAAGGGGTTTTTATGGGTTTTTTAGGAAAAATAGAGAAATTAATAAGGGGAAAATGATTTTTTCAAAGGGAAATGGGTTTCACACTAGGAAAAAGGAGTTTTGGATTGGAAAATGACTTTTGGAGGGTAATTTTCTAGGTAAATGTGTGAAACCAAGGGGTAAGGATCAAAATGAAGGGAAAAGGGTATTTTCTTAAGAAATGATGGGATAATGGGGAAATTAGTAAGTATGTAGTGTTGACTGAAATGAAATGGGGGGAAGTTAATTAAATGAGCTTGTGAACATCCTTTCACTTTCATAACTGCCCCTGCACACTGAAACATAGGATTAAGCATGATAAATGTGCTTATGCTTTGACAACCTTGTATTTCTACAACCTTTCTTTTACTTACACTTTACTTACCCTAACATTTTTTCTTCACTTTATTGGGTGAATTTAGGCTAGAAGACCCTTTCTTCCATTTTTATTTTGAAAAGTAAACTATCTAATTCTAACCTTATATCTTCTAATGTATCAGATTAAGCTTTTGAGCAAATTTTATTTCACTACTTAACTACTAATCTGTCAAGATTAAATGCTTTGGCTAGATCTTTATTCTCTATCTATAAACATGAAATTTAAAGCATGAACTAGTCAAGATTAAACAGTTTGACTATCATGGGTTGTGGCATTTATGACAAGTTGCACACAACCATTGTTTTTCATAGTAAAGTAAAAAGTAGTGGCACTTGGACTTGCACATTTCATGATCTGTTTTTGTTTGGGGTTCATATTTTTTGACTTCTTTTTTTTATATTTTCTTATTCTTTTTGTCCTTTCATATTTCTTTTAGGACATACTCTCTTTATATTTTTTAATTTTTAATATGGAAAACATTTTGCAGAAAGCAAAAGTATGTACAATATTACAATAATAACCATAGACAATTCAAAATTATGAATCCTATTATTATAAGACCCTAACAGAAACCACGAGGAATTTCTGAAATAACCAAGGCATATTCCCTTTTGGGTATGAGTTTTGCAATGTTTTCACAGTAACCTTGTATTATTTGATATTTGATAGTGTCCAACCCATTCCAAATGAAATGAGTAAGAGTAGGATCAAGTTCAACATTCCTAAGACATTGTTTTGTCAGCCTTTCTAACTTAATTTTTTCAATGAATCTTTTGAATGTATTTGGTACTCCATTCGCATCCTTCTTTGACATCATTAATGAAATAAACAAATATAAGTATAAGTAATAAAATAAAATAAAAAATTATATGGATAAAATGAATGTAAAAATCAACATAGCTTTTTGAATGCAAGATAAAAATCTTTAAGTGTTGTTGTAGAACTTGATTCTGGGTAGTTGAGTACAACATCATTCCAAATCTCTTCATTCAACATTTTAACCATATGTTCTTGTATTTTCATATAAATCTTATGACTAAATAAATAAATTAAAAATTGTTAATATAGTGATATGTATAACAAATAATACAAAAAAAATGTTATATTTAAAAGAAAATTATAATCCAAGAAAAAATAAAAATAATTCAACAAACTTACTTTTGAAATTTCGAGCACATTTCCTCCAATGACAATTCACCGAACTTCACACGACATAATAATGATTTGACTAATTTGTCATCTTTTACTCCTTGCAATGTTCTCTAAGGTGTGATAGTAATATCATCTGAAAGTTGCTTCATTTTAGGACTTGTCTTACTATTGGTACATATTATGGGTTTAGACCTTTTAACCTTCTAATTTTTTATGGAAATATTCTCTCACATTTTGAAAATGTCATCAATCATTTCCCATATCTCTCATGTTCTAAATGTTAACTGGAAAATGTTATATGTGCCTCTGAATAGTTCTAAATTTAGTTTGCCACCTTTTGATTTGATTCTATCCTCAATTTTATAACTCGTTTCCATACAACATTCCTTCCAAAAGCTTAAACTAACATTTGTCTTATCCCCTCCACATTTTTCTTCAAATTCATTATGAATAAATCTAACCCTTTGGATGAAAGTCATAGACATTATATACTCATTATCTGCATTATGATCCCATGCCAATAACTTTGCCTTTGTTTTTGTTAAATCAACATAAATGATGCATTTCACTATTTCAAAATGATAGTTTCCAGGATATTCTTCAATCAATTGTCTTTTGGCCTCTACTAAATGGTTCCCTCCAATTACATAATATATGTAGTCAAAACATTGTGTCCTATCAAATGCCTCCTTATTGGGAACTTGATTTGGATCAACAAGAACCACATAATCCACCACATGTGCATATGGATTGTACCTTAACAATGTTTTCAAATTATGTACATGTAGGTGATGTACCTTTCTAACTTGATATTGAGATTGTCCTTCATCTGACCTATAGAATTGAGTGACATTAAGCTCAAATGTTTTGCCACGATTAATTAATTTATTCTTCCTCAAGTGATTCTAAATGCATTTTGTTTTGTTTTCATAATTCCATCCTCTAAATCAACACCTGGTGTTATGATTTCTTTGTTGCGTTTAGAACTTTCACTTTGTTCTTCACCATTGCTTATGATTTTAACAGATTCGCTAATTTTTTGTTTCTTCTTCTTCCTAGTTAACATATCTTCTTCTACATAAATAATCTCTTCATCATCAAGTGGAAGAGCGACATCCATGGGCATTTTTCTTTTCGTTGTTTTATTTCTTTTCTCCTTTTCAACAACAGTTCTAACCTCCTCCTCACTAATGGAAACATATTTTTGAGCTTCAGCTTCAGCTACAACTACCACATCTTCAAAAGAAACATGTTTACCTTTGTTAGATTGACCCACCATATGGATTCTTTGTTGATCCCCTATATGTACCATTGCAGTGTCATGGATTGTTGATTTTTGCTTCATTCTCTTTTCTTGTTCTGAGTCTATATGGAAATTGTTGATCACATTCATAATATTTGGCTCTACATAATAAATACCTTCCAACATCATTGAAAGACTCTTAGCAAAATCCTATCAAAGAAAATACAATATGTCAATGATCAATCATTTATAAAAAATTTAATGATCCTTACAATAATACATAACACATAAATATAAATAAGCATACTTAAAATGTTGTTTGAAATGTTGGATGAGATTTCTTCACACAATGGTATAGATTCTTCATCTATGTCATACTTGTTCTTTGAGAGATGATATCTAACCTTTTCATGTGACTTGGGCAATTTTGCAAGAACATCAACATTGTTTGAATTCGGCACCAAACATATGTCTCGTACTCTACCTATCACCTCATACGATTCACCCATGTAAATCATACTACAGTATAGAAATAGATGTGTACTATCATTAGATTCAACATCTTGAACATGTCATGGAAAATTTGTTTTATTTATTTCTCGTGAATTCATCCATTCAAAAATAATCTTTGGTGTACTTGATGGGCCAGTTGGTCAACTTTTACAATGTTTCTCAGTTCGGGTATGTTCGACAGTTTTCAAAGCGTGTCCACCTGCAACTTTAAATGATGGAATTGTTGTCTTTGTTCCAAACATATTCATAAAAACCTTCCTTGATGCCATCTTCCTGAATATA
>APFE030492267.1:13181-68172 GCA_000404065.3 Pinus taeda | reverse complement strand
AATGTACTTGCTTTTTCTAATTGAACAATTTTTTTTATTTTTTTTCATGAAATAATTTTAATGCTCCCCAAACGAAGTTAAAAATAAATAAAAAAATTAGAAAAAAAATTAACACCCATTTTTCATTTTTTTTTTTTCACTGAAACAGGTATTTTTATTTATAGAGATGGATGGCGAAAGCCAAATCAAGCATTACAATTCACTGTTTCAGACAATACAATTCTCTGGTTTTACAAGAACGCCTTGCTCATTTAGGGAATAGTTGCCATATTCGATGCTCCTGCATTTATGCTGATCATGCTCTTTTCTAGAGTACATCCTGTATTTGCCAGTCTGTCTGCTTCTGTGTTTAATTCTTTGAGGATATGGAATATTTGAGCTGAGGAGAAGTCCTTCAGAAGTCTGTTCACTCTTGTAAGCTATTTGTTTAGCGTTGGATCCTTGAGCCCTTTCTTGTTTATTAGAGATTTTATCAGCAATTCTAAGTCTCCAAAGACTAAGATTTCCCTTGGGTTTCCTTTTCTGGCCAGTTGACAAGCTTTTAAAAGACTGAGAACTTCGGCCTGATTATTGGTTTTAAGCCCAAGTCCCCAGCTGAAGTCCTCTTTTCTCCCATTCGGAAGTAAATAACCCCTCCTGCTCCTGACCTGCTTGGATTGCCTTTCGAGGCTCCGTCAAAGAAGATAGTGCATTTTCCTTGTGATTTCCACCACTTATGGAAACTATCCAAGGTGTCTCGAATCTGCCAATTTTCCTTATGATTTGGGCTAATGATTGCTGAAGGTCTCCGCATGGGGGAGAAGCCATCCAACCATGCACTTTCTTCATTTCGAAGGGAACTGTCTTTGACAATGGAGTGTCTCAGAGTTTCTAATAGAAGTTTCTTGGCCTGCTCCGCAACATTATCAACAGTCATTTCTTTTTTATTGAAGTCAGCTTCGTTCCGGGCAAGCCACAACTTCTAGCAAACATATTTTGGTGCTGCAATCCACACCTTATGCCAAAGATATTTTTCAGCGATGTTGAAGGGGTAACGAGCTTTCTAAGACGAGAACATGTATGTGATCGAACAATGTGCTGGGGGTCTCACAATCAGACTTGTCAAGAAGCTAGTCTAGGCCTTCTGTGCATACTCACAATCGATGAACATGTGGACTGAGGTTTTCAATGCATTTTTGTAGAACACACATCAATGAGGACCAGCTATGTTTCTTCTGCACAGATTATCTCCAGTCAGGATTTTGTTGTGGAACAAAGTCCAAAAGAAGAAATTGATCTTGGGGATGCTGAAGTTTTCCCAGATCTGATTCCACACTGTTTCCGGGTGCGGAGAGTTAGTTTTGCCTTGCATCTGTAAGTATCCTTGTCTAGCTGTTTGCACCCCTGTTTTTCCCCATCCCCATGAGTCTTCCTTGTCCTTATGCACAGGTGTAAAGTCTATAATTGCATCTGTGAGAGTATTTAACTGATTTTTTAGATGCGCTGGAATGTTAGGCAATGTCCAACACTGCCAATCGCCTTTGTTATCCCACTCTGCTATATCCTCGATTTTCTAGCTTCCTTTTGAACTTAACCAAGCTCTTAAATCTACAATTTCATTAATAGCTGAAAGTGGAGGGTGACCCATGATTCGATCTCTCCACAACAATGTATTTTTGCCATTCCCTGGAATTTTATACAAATGAGTTCTAAAGAAATCGATCCCTTTACAACAGAGCCTCCAAGCCTGCGTTCCTCTAGGATAAAGCACTAGATTGAAGGAGGTGATCAACTGATTTTTGAGATACTTGAGTTTTAAGAGCTGGCTGACAGGATGCATAGGCTCGGTTAATAGTTGCCACAGAAGTTTACAGCCCAAGGCTAAATTTGCTCGCTGGGGGTCACGAATTTGGAGTCCGCCTTCAGCAATGGGACGCTTCACTGTTTCCCAATTAATTAGATGAAATCAATTGTTGTTTCCCTTCCCACCGTTCCACAGAAAATTCTGCATTAGACAGGAGATTTGATCTGCGATTTGTCTTGGAGCCATCAGCAAATAGGCTTGGAATGTAGGAAAAGCTGAAAGCATATATTGAATAAGAATGAGCTTGCCACCTGTGGTGAGCCAAACTCCACCCCACGCTGCAATCTTTTTTTTTAACTTTGAAATCACCTCCTCCCACAAGTGATTGCGGTTGGATCCCATCGTCAAGAGGAGACCGAGATACTTTATTTTGTCCCACGCTGCATAACCTTTGAACCCCAATTCACTGGCAATCCTTTCAATTGTTTGTTGATCTGTATTCCAACCATAAACAACACTTTTCCTCTCACTGATTAACGCTCCGGAGATGCTGCAATACTTTGGAGAATGGTCTTCAACGAGTTAGCAATTCTCATGGAAGCACCCCCGAGCAGAAGTGAATCATCAACAAAGAGCGCGTGATTCACTGGGGCTATGCCTTGCATGATTCTTATCCCAGGTATGGAACCAATTTGTTTTTCCTGAGTCATCTTTCTGCTTAGTGAATCAGCCATCAGAATGTAGAGAAAGGGAGAAAAAGGGCAGCCCTGCCTCAGTCCCCTAGTGGCTAAAAAGAACTCAGCTGGTCTACCATTCACCATTGGGGCGATCCAGATGTTTTCAATGCAAGATTTGATGAGGTTTATGAATTCCTGATTGAATCCAAAGGCTACAAGAACCCTGAACAAGAAAGAACGATTAACTCTATCAAAAGCATTACACATATCCAGTTTGATAATCATACCTTGTTCTTTCCGTGTTTGACTAGAGTGGGGGGCTTCTTGGATTTGAATGACATTGTCTAGGATTTGTCTGCCTTTCACAAATCCTCCTTGGGCCGGAGAGATGAGCTTTTGGAGAAGGGGCTTAATTTTGTTAGCCAATAGTTTGGCCACGATCTTGTAGGATGAATTGTAGAGTGAGATCAGCCTGTATCTATCAAAGGAGCTTGGGTTTGTTTCCTTGGGGATTAAAGCGAGGAAGGTGGAGTTTATTCCTCCTCCCACTTTTGCCTTCCTCAAGATTCCTCTTATCATTCTGAAGAGATCAGATTTGATTATCTCCCAACAAATTCTATAAAAATGAACTGAGAATCAGTCAGGTCCTGGAGCTTTGTCTGGTTCCATGGACCAGACTATATTAGTTATCTCTTCTTCCGTGACTGGGCTCATCAGAGAATCATTATCTTCCACGCTGACTAAATTTGGAATGGTTGTGAGAAACTCTACTGCATCCTCCTCATTCCCATTTCTTTCCTCACTAAGGAGGTTCTGAAAATGGTTTACAACTGCTTCTTTGATTTGAGAAAATCCTTTATACACCTAACCGCTAGTGCTGGTAATTTCTACTATATGGTTACGTGAGAGGTGAGCCCTGCACTGTCTATGGAAGTATGTGGTATTTTGTCCCCAGATTTAAGCCACAGACTTCGAGACTTTAAGCGCCACTGTTCTTCTTCATTTCTAAAAGAACAGTATGCATTCCTTTGGGCAGATTTTTCATTGGCTAAGTCTATGGGAGAGAGATCTTTCTCCTCCATTTCAAATTGTATTCCTTCCAACTGAAGAACTGCCTCCTTCCTCTGCCTAGTGGGGGTTTGCATGGATTTCTTTATCTAATCTTTAAGAGCTTTTTTTTTGTTTTTCATTTTTTGTTCCCACACAAAGCTTGGGGATCCAAATACATCTATCCTCCATGCTGTTTGGACTGTTTCAAAGAACCCTTCTTTACCTGCCCAGAGAGGACTGAAACGAAATGGTAGGGGGCCTAGATATTCTTCTTCTTTTAGGCATAAAAGGATTGGCTTATGGTCCAATGTGAGCTTTGGAAGGATCTTGGAAAAAACTATTCTGTTGTCCATCATTAAAGAGCTGCTGATTAGAAATCTATCCAACCTAGTAGAGATTTGATTTTCTCTTGTTCTATTGTTAGTCCAGGTGTATTTGCCTTTCACGGGTTTGAAGTCAACTAAGTCCCATTGTAGTATCATATTTCCCACTGTATTGATGAAAGGATCCCTAGAGGTAATCCCTCCTCTTTTTTCTTTGGGATCTAGAATTATATTCAGATCACCGCCTATGATTATATTTGTGGGGTTGATCTTCTCTATATAATCCAAGAGTGTCCTCCAGCACTCTCTCTTTTCTTCATAATGAACAGGTATGTACAAGTTAAACAGAGCAAGGGGGAGGTTTCTTGCAGTGTGGCGCAGTTCTGTGAAGATCTAATGTTGGGTCTCAGATAATCGTTCTAATGAGAAGGATTTTTTTGACCAAAATGTGCCTATTCCTCCGGCCAAGCCCCTTGCACTGACAGCCTTTCCTAAATCGTATTTCCATTTCATAATGCTAGTGTTTAGAAGGGTTTCCCCTTCTCTTTTGGTCTCTTGGAGCATAAGGATGTCCGCGGTTTCCATCTTCAATAAGTCTTTGATAGCCTCTGCCTTATTGGGATTTCCCAGTCCTCTACAGTTCCAAGAGACCAACTGCATCATTTACCACTTGATGGGGTGGGGCCTCCTCCCTTGGATGTCCTTGGTCTTATATTCCTTCCGAAGGTCATTTCAATGGTAGGTTGACTACCTAGGGTTTTCTTCCGTTCTGATTCTTCTTCCCTAGTTTCCTTGTTTGTTCTTCTTCCCACTTTTTTTGATGGCCTTTCAAAGGTTTCCGCATCAGATGAGCCCGTGTTTTCTAGGTTCTTCTTCTTTTGTTTTATGATGTCAGCATAAGAAGGAGAAGAAGTATTGTTGGAGTTCGGATTTGGGATGTTACCTGGCTCTTGATTGTTTGCATTATTCATCTGTGGTGGATCTTCCTGCTCGGCCTCTAGAGGATCTGACGGTGGTGTAAGAGATTCGAAGGGGTTTTTGTCTCCTGCAATGCTGATAGCTTCCCTACTTCCACTGTTTTGATTACTTGCGTCTTCTTGCCCTGTTTTGTTTCCTGTCTCTTTTGCTTTGTTTTTGTTGTTCTGCCTGCTGCTTGTTGTTCTCTTTACTTGCTTCCACTACTCGCCTTTTTCTTTCTCTGCTATTTCCTCATTTTTTTTTCTTACAATATCTTGCAAAATGCCCATATTCATGAAAATGTCGACATTTAAAGGGCAGTTGTTCGTAATCTAGCTCTTGAATGTGCGACCAGTCTGCCACCGAAAGTTTGATGGCTTTAGGGAGCCCGACCTCCAGATCAACTTCCACACAGATGTGTGCGTAGGAGAATTGATCCTTCCTCAAGGCCTGATCAATATACCTGCCTAGGGCATTGCTAGTGGATTGCAGCGAGCTCTGACTCCAGCAGTGGAGAGGGAGGTGCAGGAGGCGCACCCAAACAGGAACGGTTGTGGGCACATCTTGAGCAGGGTCAAAATCTGGAGACCATTTGTTCAAATATAGCCCTTGAGGGCCCATGAAATAAGGCCCGCTTCTGAAGATCAAGCTTTGGGCTTCCCCGCTGTCAAACACGAAGACAAAGAACCCTTTGCCTACGAAATGGCTTTTTATTCCTTCCTTAACCAGTGGGATCCAGTTTCGTTTGACCCAATCTTCTACTGCCTTCGGGGATGGCCATAGCCCTGTGAACTGGCCGATGAGGCCCCTTTCAGCAAGGTTTAGCGCTGATCTACAAGCATCATCTACCGGTAGAGACACCGTAGGGATGTTGGCCAACATTTTAACGAACTTTTGTTGCGTGACCGAGGGCGGCCGCTTATCAGCTGCAACAACAAGGGATCATAATGCATCTAGATCTGAAGGCGGAAGGGATCCACCTCCATTCGACATGATTGGGAAATGAGGAGCGGGGGTCAAAGCAGGGACCCCATACACCAACTCAGATCAACCCCCAGAGCTATCGAAACATAGGAGCAAATCTAGCACGAGAGCCAGAACCGCACCAATCCAGAACGCCCCGCTCACCAAAGGCCTCTCCGGTGACGCAGAGCTCCATGCCCAGATCGGGCAGGGCAGAGCCGAGCCCAAGAGATGCAAAGTGAGCGCGAAAATTTTCAAGCTTCAGTAGCTTCTAGATAACCCAACACTGGCTTCCACACCCATTTTTCATTTCAAAATCTTAAAAATTAAAAAATTAAAAAAAAATCTTAATTTTTCTCCTAAAAATCCTAAAAAGTTGAGCTTTTTTTTCCTTTTCATCCCCATAAAAATAATAATAATAATAAAAGAGTTTTTAATGTGGTTTTACCAAAAACATAAAATTTCCCCAAATTAATTTTTTGCTTAAGCAAGAGTCGAACCTTCTTTTCATTTCTCTGTATAAAATATATTACATAAAGTACAAAAAAACCCAAGGTGGAAAATGGCTAGAGATAAGGCTATCTCTAGGTGCCTTGGGAAAAGAGCCAAAGGCTCACGACCTGAGCCAAAAGACTACTGAATCACTCGACCGGTCCTCCAAGATCCAACGAGCAAGAAACTAAATGATTGAAAAGTACATGACCCCTTCCTGCATAGCAGTGTAATTAAAAAGGAGATATGGCCTACACAAAATAGAAATCGGGCTTGCTAAGGAAACCAAGTATCTAATTCGGACCCCCAACATGCACAGTGATCATGGGCCGTTGATCCTCCACTGTAAAATCCAACAGTTGAAATAGATATCGGGTAGAAAAGAAGCCAAGAGAATACCCGCCTGATGAGGGTGGTATTCTCTCTCCTGCTAGAGCCACGTGTTGCATGATGAGTGGCATCAAGCTCATTTCTAGGAAACTACTTCCGGAGTTGAGGGCACCCGATGAACCGAAAACCACCTTGAGGGCAGTAAAGAAGAACTAGTGTTGGACATAAAAAAGAAATAGATCTTATACCTAGAATATTTCGAGTCCACTGAGGAAGCCATGAGTTTGACCCAGACCCACCAACATGCACCTTGATCTTGGCCATTAATCCTCAACCGTTCGATCCAATGGTTGAGAGAGATATCAGATGGAAGAGAAGCAAGAGGAATACTCGCCCGATAAAGGTGGTATTCTCTTTCCTTCCTGCGACAAGTGTCGATCGATGAGTGGCATTGGGCTCATTTCAAGAAAACCATTTCAAGTAATGAGGCTTTCCAAAAACCCGCAAACCATCATAGCCGTGGTATGAATTAAAAAATCATTGATTCGCTAATTCACTACGTCCATTGCTGACATAACCATATCTATGGTAGGAATTCCACTGTTCCTTCTTACTGGAAACTCCCTACCCCATCTCCCTGCAGGGCAAAGCTGAGTTGGACCGTGGAGAAAGATAGATTAAATAAATCCTCTTGCTGTAAATAATCACCCACCCTAGAACCCTGGGTCTGAGCTGTTCTGGGCTGATATAGCTGACAACAGGCTGAATGTCGTTTTCAAAATTACCCTAGGAAAACCGCTTCCTGTTGATTGTGAATCTTCTAAAACCCAACTATTGCAATATGCTAGCATCCCCTGTTCTATTAAGACAATCATCCCTCAATCTACCCTGGGGAACCTCTTGCCATCTATACTTATTGCTGCTCTTAGCACAGAGAGCGCCTTATTGGCTATTATATCCGCCAATTTATTAGCAGTCATGTGCACATGTGTGAACCTTAAGGTTCTCATGTTCTAAAGGTGGATATGGATCCTTTGATAGACCTGAAGAAGACTCCAATGTCTTGAGACTTTTCCCAGAGCCGAACCACAATAGATTCTCTTGACCGAATTGATAATCAACTCAGAGTCTGCTTCAATTATTATGTTCTGAAGATTGTCGTTCTTCAGGATTTCTAAACATTGCTCTAGGGCCATTAGCTCCGCCATATTTTTTGTGGCTCTTCCCAAATTACAATGAAAAATGTATTATAGACAACCCTTTTCATCCCTTATCACTCCCCCATAACCAACCATGCCTATATTTCCTTTTGAGGCCCCATCTATGTTACATTTCATATATCCCTGAGGGGGTGGATGCCAGAAATCTTTATCAGTGACTGGTTGCCCTACCAATCTGTTATTGCCCTGAGGAATAAGCCCCTGCATACCTAACTAAAGTAGTATCTACACATCAGCATTTGAAGGGAGGTTCTTAGGGGGTGTTTGCATTAAAGTCCCAACCGTCTCCTTGAGTTGTTTTAAATTTGTTCCATGATACACTGGGAGGAACTCTTTTTATTTTTGAAAATTATATTGTTGCATCCTTTCTAGACGTCCCAAATTAGGAAGCTGGGAGCTAAAGCCCAAGCTTTGTTTACCATTTCATAATAAGAGAAGTTTCTCCTCCAATTTATTAGGGTATTGGTAATGCTTCCTCTGTCCCTATCTGTTTGTCTGAATATTGAGGCAATCCCATCCCATAATGTGGAAGTAAATATGCAAAGGTTGATAAGGCGCTCCATAGTTTCCTCCTGTGATTCACATAGCTGGCATCTAGATGGTCCAGAACACCCCTTTTCTGGATATTCTCCCAAGTCAGAATTTTCTTATGATGCACTAGCCACATGAACAGTTTGGTTTTCATCCATCCTTGGTTCTTCCAAAGATTCTTGCAAACCCCATCCATTTTTGTAGAATCAAGCTCAAGGGCTATGTGTTTTGCCTCTTTAAGGTTAGAGGTGCCTTCATTGTTATTTCCCCATCTTAGTTGGTCAGAATCAGCTGATATTAGAGTCTTTCTTTGATCAAGGATGGCTATTAGAGCATCAGCCTTTTCTTTCAAGAGGCCATTATCCCTGTAATCCATTTCCCTCCAAGTTCTCCATTTTCCTCCGCTATTTGTTTGATCCCAAAATTCATTTACTCGGAGTAACCCTATGGTGTCAGTATCATGCTTGAGATCTGCAAAGTCTTCTCCTAACAACTTAGGTTCTTGTTGCCATTAATCCTCCCAAAACCATGCAAGGTCTCTAGCTCTAATTTCCCAGAAGCTATTTCTCTGAACTATGCCTCTATTCTCCCAAGCTTTATTCAAGATGTGGGAGCCTTTTATGATTCCAGACATTTTTATATAGTCCTTGTCTTGCCAATTACTAGCATATTTTTGGTTCCAAATTTTTGCCCAAGGAGCATATGAATGTTTTATCCATCTCCACCATAATTTTTCCCCCAAAACCTTGTTTAGCACTTCAGGGTCATCCAATCCTAAACCTCCATGTGTTTTAGGTTTACATATCTTTTCCCAGGCAACCAAGGCCCATTTCTTCTTTTCTTCCCCTTTCATTCATTATGGGATAAAAAAAATATTAATTATAAAAATTAATTTAAATAGAAAAGTTATTTTGAGTTTCTGTCAATATTTTGAATAGAAACTAGGGTGGAATTTTTCAAAGCCAAAAGTTTAGTAATATGTTTTCAAGTAAATTATAGATGGAAATTTTAGAGGGAAATATTTAAAAATGAAATTTTTGGAGGGGAAGAGTTTCGAGGGAAATTCTCAATCTCTAAGCTATATATTGTCATTGGGAGAGGGTGCATTTGTATCATTAGACATCTTCTGGTTGAAGGTCATGGATTCTTTTGATAGTTAATTTTTTTTTCTTTAACATTGACATATTCATCATGCAACAACTCTATTCATTTTGATGAATGTAATAGGAATTATTTCACTATGAATAGAGAGACAAATTTTCCACTTGGTCTTAATCCTAAGGATGATGAGAGCAACATTGATGAAGGGCAGCAAAAATAATTTCCTGTGAATAGAGATTCAATTTTTCCACTTCCTCCTAATCCTAAGGATTATGAGTGCACCACTGATGAAGGTGGGGATGAAGAATTTCCATAGTCAAAGCTTCCACATAGTCCTAATCCTAAGGAATATGAGAGCACCACTGATGAAGGGGGGGATGAAGAATTTCCAGAGTCAAAGTTTCCACTTCCTCCTAATCATAAGGATTATGAGAGCACCACTGATGAAGGGGGGGATGAAGAATTTTCAAAGTCAAAGTTTCCACATAGTCCTAATCCTAAGGATTATGAGAGCACCACTAGTGAAGGGAGGGATAAAGAATTCACAAAGTCAAAGTTTCCACTTCCTCCTAATCCTAAGGATTATTAGAGCACCACTGATGAAGGGAGGGGGGGGGATGAGAATTTGCAAAGGATTTCAAAGTCAAATTTTCCACATAGTCCTAATCCTAAGGATTATGAGAGCAATACTGATGAAGGGGGGGGATAAAGAATTTGCGGAGTCAAAGCTTCCACATATTCCTAATCCTAAGGATTATGAGAGAAACACTGATGAAGGGAGGGATGAAGAATTTGCAAAGTCAAAGTTTCTACATATTCCTTACTAAGGATTATGAGAGAACCACTAATGACGGGGGGGATGAAAAATTTTCAGAGTCAAAGTTTCCACATATTCCTAAACCTAAGGATTATGAGAGAACCACTGATGAAGGGGAGGGTGAGGATGAACAATTTTGAATAAATAGAGATTCAAAGTTTCTACTTATTCCTAATCCTAAGGATTATGAGATCACCACTGATGCAGGGGAGGATGAAGAATTTCCATTAAATATAAATTCAAAGTTTACACTTATTCCTAATCCCAAGGATTATGAAACCACCACTGATGAAGGGGATGACGAAGAATTTCTTGAAAATGATAATTTGACTATGAATAGAGAGTCATATTTTCCACTTAGTCATAATCTTAAGGATTATGCGAGCACCAGTGATGAAGGGGAGGATGAAGAGTTTCTTTCAAATGATAATTTTAGAGGCACAAATGTGAATAATGCATTTTCTCTTGCTGAGTGTTTCAAAGGTAGTCGTGGTGATGATGAATTGAACCCTCCAAGGGAGGTTTTCAAAAGTAGGGATGAAGATGGTAAAGAATTTCATCTAATTCAGGATTTCAAAAGTGCAGATGTTGGTAGCGAAGAATTTCCTTCAAGTGAGGATGGTAATGAATATTTTCCAAGAAATGATGGTGATGAATTTTCTAATTATATTCATCAGTATAATATTCCTCCTACTGATGATGAAAATGCTTCTACAAGTAATAATGAAATGAGGGAGACGTTGCATGAAAATATTGTATCTAGGAGTAGGAGTAGGCCTTTCCATATCAATCCAAAATACTCCAGTTATACAAGGGTTAGGATAGAATATCTCACAAGTAGAAGTTCTATCGGTGATCTGATTTCAAGTGAATGTTTTCGAAAGGATTGCTTGAAACATATGGATTTCAAGTTTGCTTTGGAGCAAAGGAAGAAATATTTTTCAATGGATAAAAGCATGGAAAATTCATTTTTAGTGGGTTGCATGCATTCGATACTGGCAGGTTATGATTATCATATTGGGAATGTATTGATCTGTAGAAAGGCTTTCAAAATGTTGCATTCAGTTGGTAACTTTTTGTTTGTCAAGAATCCAAGAAAGACTGGCAAAAGACCCTACATATTATTCAAAATTACGTTATAAAAGAGAGGTTGGACCATCAACAATTACTGCAATATCATGGACGAAAGACTTATTTTCAAAGCATGGAGAGTGTATGCCAAATAAAGACACAATACATATTCCAGATAATTTCTCAAGATGAGAAATATAAAACTTATACAGAGAATATGCAGAAGGCGCCGAAGGAGATGGTAATTTTATTACATATTCATATTTTACAAGGATATGGAGGAACGAATTCAACAATGTTTGCATTCCTAAGAAGACAAGGATGGGGATTTGTAGTACATGTGCTTCTCTTAAATCAAAAGGAGATAAATTTCAAGGGGCAGAAAGAGGTATGCATTCATAACATTATTTTTAAAAATTGGATAGTTATCAACTATGAAAATATATTTATTAATAGATTTCTTTTTTTTATGTGCAGATTCCATTTTCAAAGAACTTCAAGAACATTGCAATCAGCAAACAAGTGAAAGACAAAAATTGTATAAACATAGAAAAAAGTGTTATGATAATCCAAATAAATATTTGGGTTTGATAATTGATGGTATGGACCAAAAGAAAACACTTCTACCACATTTTGTCCGCACACCAAAAAATTACAGGAATAAAATTTTATCCAATTTCACTTGGTTAGTTGTATGGTCTTTAATGAGAATATGTTGCCAAGGGTTTACTTCACAGCTCCAAATATTCATAATGATGCAAATCTTACCATAACTATAATCCATGATGTGCTTTCTCATTGGTATGGTATTCTTCCTAAAGTTTTGTATCTGCAATTGGACAACACAAGCCGTGAAAATAAAAATAGCTCTTTTTGAATATCTAAACATGCTTGTTCAATTGGGAATTTTTAAAAAGGTAAACGTTGGTTTCCTTCTTATTGGGCACACTCATGACCATATTGATAAGATGTTTAGTCTTTTTTTAGTAACATTGAGGAGGAAGAATGTTGGGAGCCTGCCATCATTAATTGAATGTATTAAGAAATCATACATTCCAGAGCCTGGTTTTCATGTGCTGGAAGAAACTATTGACATGCGAAGGTTTATTTTGGGATCGCATGGTGAGGAGAAATGCATTGAACAACTTAATGACATTAGCTTCGAGAATCAATTGCGTATAAAAAAAATTGATGGAAAAACAGTTATATGGTGCAAGAAGTATTCAATTGTTGTAGAATGGGTGTCGTCATCAGGTTTAGCATTTTTGAAGTTCATTCTAGATTATCCAATATTTGCATCAAAGATAATATTATTACAATCGGTTTCTGAGCTCAATAATGCACGAAGGCATAAGAGAGAGATAAATTACTTTGATTGTCTGGAAGAAATAAAAAGATGTATTAGAGATACATATGACTACTTTGATGTTGCTGGTTCAGTTTGGTGGGAGTATTTTTTCAATGATCAAAGTGATATCATCTCAATATCAGGGAATGTATATACACTTTTGAAGACTCCATTTATTTGGCCTCAAAATATGTCAAATGAATAGGATGAAAGACACCTTTTTGAACAACAACAATCTTAAGGTATTATTAACTCTCAACAAGAAGAGGAAAGATAAATCTATATTACTTCTAGAAGATCGCATGCACAACGTGAAGCCATGGAAGACCTTTACAAGGTTTTTGTGCAAAATGTTAAGGAGGGTTGCATGATAGCAGTATTAGCGGATGAAGATCCACTTGGCTATCCATTTTGGGTTGTAAAGGTTATAAAAGTAATTAAAGAAAATGAATATATTACAGTTGTTGAGGTACAATGGTATTCCACAAATACCCACCCATCCAATGGTGTGTACAAGCCAAAGATGGTAGTTGACAAAACAAATCACAGAAAGAGAAAAAGAAAGGGTACAAATATAAATCCTCGCTGCATAGACCTATTAAAATTGGAGGATGTTGATATACTTGTCTATGACTTCAATTTAACAAAGAGTGGAGCTCTTCGCTTCAAGACCGTAGATATTTTGAGGAGGTTTCTACCAGAAGGAATAGTGTTGAGATGGGAGCCTGTTGAGCCTAGTCATAGATCTAGAAGACCTTTGAAACCTAAAATGGTGGGAATGCATGTTGGCTGAGATGGGGCTCTAGTTGATGAAAGAGAAGAATATGGGTCATCTTCAATTGCATCAAGTCATTCATTTGAAGACGTAGATTCTTATGGTATGCCAGATCCTATGGATGATTTTGAATAAATTTCTAAGAAATTTTATGTAAATGATGTTTGCATGGTAACTTGAAATAAATATTTTGACTTCCATATGATATTACATGAAGTTATGAGTCATTTCTATGTTTGATGAATTGAATGTTTTAAATAAAAGAAATTCATGTCGTTAGAGATGTTTGCATGGTAGCTTGAAATAAATATTTTGGCTTCCATATGATCTTACATGAAGTTATGGGTAATTTCTATGTTTTTTGGATTATATGCTTTAATGTATGTGATATTCAATCTACAAAAGTTGATATTTTGATTAAAAGTAAATAAATATTAGAAATTAATGTTGATTTTTTAAATTATACAGTGATATTGCCATGAGATTATTTACTGTTATCATTTGGTATAAGATAGTTTTAAAATTGTTGAAATTTTAATGCCTCATTAAAAAGAACACTTCGTTTTGATGGTTGATTTTTAGGTTTTTATTGTAATAGAATAAGTTGTCTTAGGCTAAAATTTGAAAAGAGCTATAGTTTTAGCCTTTGAAATAAAAATTACTCTTGGAATAATGAACCTTTCATTTACTTGTTCATTTAAAAAAAAAAAAATTAGTCATATAATTTGTCCATAATTTCATGGTTGAAATGTGTTAAAAACTGAAGGTTTTTAATTACAAGGTTGAAAATTTTTCAAAATCTTAAGGTTTTTCTGAATTATGATATTTGACCTTTAATGCTATGGTTGAAAACAATTACAATTTCAAGGTTTTTTAGAGTCAAGATATTTTATCTTTAACAACATGGTTGGAAATTGTTGGAATTATCAAGATTCGAGACGTGATATTTTATCTTTATCATCATGTACGAGAATTTTTGTAATTTTATAGTTTTTCAAAGTCCGAATATTTTTTCTTTAACTCCATTGCTAAAAAATGTCAAAATTTACCCAATTTTTTTTTTGTTATTCCAGAATAAACACTTGTTTTTAAGGGTGTTTTTTCATCCATTTTTCAAAACAAAAATAGTTTTTACTTCCATTTAAAAAAAAAATGTTGAAAATTTACCCTAAAAAAAAACATCGTTCTGGCATAAACAATTTTCATATTTGGGTTGTTTTTTCATGTTTTTTTGGGGTTTTTGGGCTAGAGTACCCGTTTTGAGGTAATAGTTCCCATTTGATCAGTAACTATGTTGGAGGAATACACATGGACACCACCATAGCCTCTTAAGGCACATATCCCATCCATATTTTCACCAAGTATGTCCCTTTAGGATTTTTCTTACCTTGGATTTCCAATCCTCAAAGAATATCGGTCCTCTTCGACCACTCTTATCTTGGATACCCTATCTAATACTCAAAGAGTGTCAGTCCATGGGAGTACTTCCTATCTTAGATTCCCAATCCTTAATTAGTACCAGTCTTAGATGGTTATCCAATCCTCCATTCTCCCTACCAGTGCCTTCGCTAAGACTTACGGTTGCTAGCCCTGGTCCAATGCATGACACATGGAGAATACAATGTTCCACATCACTCCCTCCTAACTAGGGAAGAGATTATTACTCCCTCTCAACCACATAGACATAACCACAAGTCTCAACTTGTCTCATTCATTAGCGACTTGTTCTTCCATGGAAATCTTAGTAGTAGCTTATAAGGCTTCTTAGATCTATGCAAGTTTGTTCAACTGTTAATCATATCATATCGAAATTTATTCTTCATGGATCTTTGAAAATCATCATGCAACTTTGTCATCAAACGGTTCATCTATTATCTTCAAGGAGCCAAAATTCTTCACAACTACTAGCACATGAATTCTTCCTTACATAACATAATTATGTCTCCATACTCTTCCAAGCCATCATCAATGTTGCCCACTCAAACCATGTCCTCCAAAGAAAATTAAATGACACAACTGTAGGTACATCATATTACCTCAAATACTATTTTTCCAGCCTTTTTACATACTTCTGCAATATGTCCTTTCAGGGATCCAAACCATATATCATTATTTTTAGAGTTGACAAATCAAAATAGCCTCTAGTCAAGATGAAATATTATTCTTGTCAAATATTTCTACTTGCTCCCTCTGAAGTCAATATTACTTTGCATGGTATTTATTATATAGAGTTTTGATTCATGTTCTTAGGCTTTCAATCATCAATCAATGTGTTCCTAGAATGAACCAATCATCTACAAGCTTCAATTAATATTGTAGCCATCATGGTCTTTACAACTTCCTCTTTTCATCTGAGGTAAATGGACTTATTTCCCTCTAGTAAACTTCTTTCAATTAAGATTCAAGTTGCTTCCTTCTTTCTTGGATATATTCTTTAGTGCAACATGATGTTGTTCCAATATATTCTTCCTAAGTTGGGGATAGAGAAATTGAAGTTTGTTTCTCATTGAGCTAGGAAACCAAATAATTGCTTTAAAAAGTGTTTCCCCGTTGATTCTCTTCTTATTATCAACACTAGCAACCCAATATACATATGTATAATATTTTAGTAATATTTGTGCCCCTTGGATACCATAGGAAAATTTTTTATGGTGCCTTGAAATTATCTCAATATTACTTTTACTACATTCACATGAGTTTCTTTTGGACTTGTTTGAAATTTTCCTGCTAGTCCCAATCTTTGCATGAAATTCAAGCTTGAAGTTGTTAAATAAATAAGTATACCAAACATGGAATTGTACATAGTTTGATTTACCTATGGATCTTCCACATCCTTGCTGAGTTTACATTCTGATATCATGGGTGTGCTCATGGGTGCACAATTTTCCATACCAAACTTCTTCAATATTTCTTTAAGATATTTGGTTTGAGAAATAAATATGCCTCTTTCTTATTGATGAACCTGCAAACCTATAAAGAAAAGGAAATTCAAGTAGCGTAGACATTTCGAACTCCTTCTGCATATAAAAAATGGAAATGTTGCTCATAAAATCAACATCACTTCCAAAAATTATGTCATTTACATCGACAACAATGACCAACAAGTTATCATTCTAACTTTTATATAAATATTACTATATGCTTCCCCTTTCTTAAAACTTTGTTGCTAAAGGAATTTATCCAACCTTGAGTACCAAGCCCTAGGTGTTTACTTTAACCCAAATAGATATTTCTTTAATTTTAACACATGATCTTTCTCTTCTCATAGATGAAATCGTTTTAGTTGCTCAATATACAATTCTTCTTGTAGTTCTTCACTTATGAATGTTGACTTTACATCCATCTGATAAACTTGAAACCCTTTAAACCTTGTAGAATCCAAGAACATTCTTATTGCCTCAAGTCTTGCTATTGGAGCAAATTTTCTTCAAATTTAATGGCTTATACTTGTGCAGACCCTTTACATACAAATTTGGCTTTGTTCCTGACTACTTGTCCATATTCATTCAAATTATTCCTATAAACCCACTTATATCCAATCACATTCTTCTCATTTGGTCTTGGTACATACTCCCATGTCTCATTCTTCTCAATTTGGTCTAGTTCTTCATTCATATCCCTAACCCAATGTTTATCTTAACTGGATTGAGAAAAACTTTGGGTTTCCATCATGGGTAGTAGAGCTAAGCTTGCATGGTTGAAATGCTAATAAGCTCCTTCTAGTTTGAAATCATAATTCTTTGTCTCCAAGAATTTATCTATCTGGATGATGCTTTTGGACATACCAGGATGGATTTTTTGGATGTAATGGCTAAACTTCTTCCTCATGTTCCTCTTATTTCTCTTCATGATCCTTTTGATTCTATTTTTCCTAACCTTCTTGATCTTCATTTGATTGTGGGTGGGTTTGGGGCAACATTTCATACATTACTACATCAATACTTTCAACTACCTTGCATGTCCTTTTGCTGTAACATCTGTAGCCCTTGATTTTAGATGCATATCTAAGGAAAATTCCTTCATTCGATTTGTAGTAAAATTTACCCAAGTTGACTTCATTTATATTTATGTAGAAGTTACTTCCAAATAATTGTAAATGTTTTGTTAGGCCGCTATACCAATAGGTGTCATATGTCATGATTGACTTGATGATCTCTGTAATATGTTCATACCTTTTCTTGTTGCAAAGGTTTTCCATATTTAGAAAAAAAAATAAAAAAAAAAATAATTAATAAAAACAAAATAAAATAAAAAAAAAATAAATAATATAAAAAAAAATGTAAAAGGGGCATACCCAAAAGAAAATCAAAGGGTAGAAAGAATAAATATGGTCAAAAAATGAGAAAAAATGAACCCCAAACAAAAATAGACCAGGAAAGTGTGCGGAAAGTGTGCAAGTCTAAATGCCACTACTTTTTCATTTTCTGTAATAAACAAATTGTGTGCAGCTTGTCACTTATGCCACAATTCATGAATAGCGAAACTGTTTAAACTTGGCTCATTCATTTTTCAATTTCATGCTGTAGAAATACAAAATAAATATCTGACCAAATAGTGTAATCTTGGCAGGTAAGTAGATAGGTAGAGTAAATAAAAGGAGCTCAATAGTTTAATCTGAACCATGGATGTAATAAGTGTAGACTTAGGTAGGCTTGCCATGTAAAAGAAAAGGAAGATTTGATAAGGGTTTGTCAGTCTAAGTGCACCCAAATAAAGAAGAAAAGATGTTAGGTTAAAGTAGGTAGGGTAGGTAGATGATGTTGCAGAATGATACATGTGATGAATAATGTCTCTAAAATGTGTTGATCTTTCATTTTTCATTTCAAGGCCAAGGCATATATTACATTGAAGACATCACAAGCAAAGAAAAGTCACAATGATTAACTCCCCTTCTGATGTTCCCTAATTACTAACTAATTTCCCCTAAGGACTAAGGCATTTGCTAAATTGGAGGGGCTCAGAGCATTTCTCTAACTTCTGGAGGGACCGGATTCTCAGCCCAATAATTTAAAAAGCCTAAGTACTTAGAATCATCCATAAACCATTCATTTGATTTCATAAAGTCTTTTCCTAAGTAAAATCCTATTTTACTTAGGAAAAATACACAATATCACCTAAAAAACCCCTTTTTCCACTTTAAGCCTAAGTTTAAATGTATACCTGAAATGTTTTAACCTAGCATTTTCATTTCATTTATCATATTAACTATTAACATATCATTATATAAATCCCTTGGAAAAATTAACCCACTCCCGTATTATTTAACTATATAGAAATCCCCAAAATGTTATATATCCTGCCCCGGTTAAATATAACCATAAATACTCATTAAACAAGATTAATTGGAATTAATTAACCCTCACGGTTAATTAAGAACCACTCCCCAACCAATCATATTACCCCCGATACAATTAAACATTTTTTATTGTGTTGGGCCCGCCACGGTCAAACTCCTCCATAGTACGCCTCTCGTCTACCGTCTGATCAAATCCCCATCATCCGATGGCCATTAACAATTTTGTGCCCCCCTGGTGACCGCGCATTAACGCGTGATCACTAGGCGGTTTTCATCCCGTACATCCGCCACGCGTCGTGCAATCAACGGGATCGCTGGCTCCCGGCCAAATACCGCCCATCTCCAAAAGCAGTGCGATCCCATCCCACTTACCGCTCTCCACAAATGACAAAACGCCATTTCCCTGCGTACATCACTCGCCCGATAATCTAAAAAACCTCTCCAACCTTGGCTTTGTTAAATAAAACGAACAAAACGTCATTTTCACTGTTATATGTTGCAACCGTGCTCCCATGCAAAGCGACGTCCTAATCAATTGCTAAAGCTTTCCAACCGCCACCTGGTCAGAAAATTTGCAGCAACGCACTCTGGAACCTGTTATTCAACCTACCATTCTACTTTTCACTTCCCCATTGCAGGTATTTATCCAATTTCAACCGAAACCTTGCAAGTTTTGGTTTTACATTGAAACTTCCATAAGAAAGAGCTAAATTCAGTACAAGTTCAGATTTTGTTTCATTATATAGGTTCCCAAACCTGCTGTTTTGCCTATTTTCCACAGAAAACCCCAATTCCATTTTTTGAATCCACAAGAACCAAAAATGGAAACCCCTATAGCCTTGAATGTCACACCCATGAACGTTGCTTGCAAAGATTTAGATTATTTTCCTCTGGCCGATAAAGATTTTCAGATAAAAGACTTAACCAGTGATAAAAACCATCTTAAGGTCTTTTGCCAAGCCAGAGATAGTTATTTGAATGGGTCTGATATCTTAGGACTATGGGAATCTAAACTTCCCATGTATTTCCTCCCCTCAGCCCATGTTTTCCCAGATATAATTCATCAATGCTGTGCCAATTATGATCCTAATCGCAGAGCAGTTATGTTCCCAAGTCAAACAGTCCTTTTTTCCATAACTGCTCACTCTATCAATGAAATGTTGCAATTCCACTCCATTCAGCCTCTCACTCCTATTTCCATGGGATATTTACTTGAAAAAGCATCTCAATTGTCCCAATCAGAAGTAAACCGTATCTATCAGACCTTCATGTTACCAAAGTGCCAGCCCAAAGGTCCACCTCCTTATCTGCAAACTTTCTTCACAGAAACTGGAAGACTCATTGTTGATATGATATCTCTAATTATGCGATTTAACACTAGTGAATATGTTGATGATATAACCCTAGTGTTATTGTCAATCTTTACTCCTGGACAACCCCCTGTTGTCAAATATGACTATGCCTCCTATATTTCCAATAAAATTCATGACCAATTCCTGAATTTGGACAATGAAGGAGTCTTCAAATACACCACTTTCATATATCATCTCATATTGTATTATCAGTCAAACAACTTCCTTTCCCTGTCAAGAAACTTGACACCAAAGGAAATCCAAGGTTTGTCATCTTTTGGAGTCCCATCTTTCATAGTTCCATTGAGTCCCCTTACACCTACAGTGAGTTCATTGACCTGTTTGTCCATCCAGCAACCACTCTGTTGATAGGAGTTTCCCCTCCTAGGATCAATGGTGATATGAAGAAAATCCTCCATCTCTCTAAGCAGTACAGGATAGGTGACTGGTACCTATATAAGAACCATACAGAAATCAGGATCTATGGGTGTGAGCTCTGCCCCTTTAAGCTACCAAAGTATGTTCCAATGAGACTCTTTGCATTGGAATATTTCAGGCAAATGATAAATGCAGACTTAGTCTATTTTTGTAATGCCAAGAAGAAAGCTCAACTTAGAATCAAGAACCAGCTAGGCCCTTTTGTCTGCAACACTAGGGACGCATGGAAAGAAGCAGAAATTTTTTTATAAGAGCACCTTAAGCTACAAAAGAGCTTTGGGTGAAAACCATATGACCCTAACGGCTTTATATGTGATAGAAGAATGAAGAACACGTTGTCCCCATATATTCACCATAGGATTCCAGAGATTGAACAATATGCAAACATGGATGAATGAAGGGAAGGGACCCTAGTAGAAAATGATAGTCAACAAGTCAATTTTGAGAAAGTTATGAGAGATCTTCAGAAAACACTTGACCTAGATTCTTTTGGGTAGGTACAAAGAATAGAAATTGGTGCATCTACTGCTGGAACCTCTCAGCAACCTCCACAAGAAACCAGCACACCAGCTACAGGGTCATCCAAAGGCAAAGAACTAAAAATGAGCTTTCAAGTCACTGAATAGTCTACAATGTCCAAGCAACCTGCAACTTCCAAAGAACATGTCCAAATGCCAACTCCTCCAACTCAGGGCAATGTAGAAGAAACTCCAAATTTATGGACTCCTCTGAATGAGGAGAGGAATAAAAAGAGGGACAGGGAAACTACTACCCCTGCCAGTGAACCTTCAGGGTAGCCTGGAACAAAAAGACAAAGACTAAATCCCCTTTCAGAGGAGGAATTTTTTGAAGAGACTACAGATAGTCAACGAGAAGAAAGGGTAGTTAGCCAAAAAACTTTTCCAATGGGAGGAACATCCACTAGCTCACAGAGACAAGAGCTAGAAAGGCAACAAAGCATATAGGTATCGTCTCTCAAGCCACCAGGAAAAGATGCCTCAAATATTAAGAAAACCTTCACAAAAATTAAAGTCAAGAATGATCCATTGAGGCTTCAAATTTACAATCAATATTTGAAAACGCCCCCCACAAATCAACAAAGATTAATGTCAGCCTATGACATTAAAGAGGGAAAAATGATAATGAGCTACTTCAAGCCTAAAGTGCAACAACCTCAGTCAGTAGCAGATTATATCAGAACAAATTGGAGGTCATGGCACAGGATATTCATCCTATGGATCAGATTGAATTGCACAAACAAACTGGAGAAATGGTCTATTCAACCTTGGCTGGTAAGGCAATGATGGGCCATAGGCTACAAAATTCTTTGAATAATACAACTACCCAACTACACTTGGAGAAAGCCTCCTCCCTAGCCAAAGATAACAAAATGAAGTCTTTAGAAGAAATAATTATTGGATTGGGACATAATCCCAAAGATGTGAAAGGTGTAGAAGCACTGATCAAAAAGAAAGAGGAAGATATTGTTGCCCTGAGGAAGCAGCTAAAGCTGCCTCCTTCAAGGCATCCACAGACTGCAAATATTGTAAAGCAGAAATCTGAAGAAGAAATGATGGATTTACTTTTAAAACTCAATGAAAGATTAAATAAGATAGAGAAAACATTAGAAAAGGCATTGAAGGACAAGCAGGGAGAGTCGACCTCCTAGCCTCCTGATGTAATACCAGTAGTCTCAACAACAGTACCTTCTACACTTGGGACAACATTAGCACCAAATATTCCACCAGTCATAGCAGATGTGGCCACAGGGACAGAAACGGCAGCAACAACAGGGACAACACAGGTACCAGTGCTAATTTAAGCACAGAGGAACTAATAAAATCAACGGAGGACATGAAATTACAAGTTTCAGAGCTAAAACAAAAATCAAGAAAATTCTTTGGGCCAACATCACTCAATCCATAAATGATGTTTGGCCATCCATCCAAGTAATTTTTGAGCAAATTGATCTAGTGAAGATAGCCCAGGAAGAAATTCAAAGGACAAAAGCACAATTAGGACAAATGCATGATGAAGCCAACAGGCTCATACATTTTTTGAATACCAAGAATAAGGAACAGTTGGAAGAATATGGCATCATAGATAGAATAGAAACCATTTTGGAAATCAAAAGGGTATTAACCAAGAAAACTTTGATGCATAATTTAGAAAGAAGATGTCATGACATGCAGGTGGAGATTAATGCTTTCATGGAAAAGTTTGCTATTTTGCATAATAAAGGGCTACCAAGTCCTTTAGTGATTAATGACAGATTAATGAAGCATAGAGATTATGTAGATAAATTGAATAAATATGCAAGCAATCAAGCAAGTTCATCAACAAGTGCATCAGGAATAAAAGCTCTCCCCACAGGATGAGTTCTCTATGACAGCCTAGAGAACTTATTCTATGTCGAGCATGAGCTGAAACACTTGTTCCCAATTCAACCCACATTCTTCAGATATACAGAAATAGATGAAACCCTCAAAAAGCTTCAAAAAACTAGAATACCACAGCCAAAATGGTGGGAAGAAATGCTTGAATCCTTGTAATTTGTCTGTGGTAAAAGGTAAATTTTGAGTTTTACTACAGTTAATGAAGGTAAAGAGGATGAAAAGAGATCAACAGATAAAGAGTATCAGATGCAGGTAAAGTGTATCAGTAGGAAGATCAAAACAGAGCAGCCAGCACATAATTACACCAAGGACAGCAAGAGGCCAAATCATAGGGCCTAAGTCCAGCACATTCTCAAGAATAGGGACAACAAGCCATTTGGTTGCCTTATCTATCATCTATGAAGTCTTCTGGCCCTATTTTATTGAAAGATATGATTAATCATCCCAATTTATATCTCACTTTGTTATGAGATATTTTGTTGTAATTTTTTTTGTATAAATACACCCTCATTCGGAGTATTGGGGGTGGATTCTTTGACATTGCTGTAAAACTGATATTTTGGAATAAAAAGTGTTGTTGGACAAATTTTTCATGGCTGGCTGGGTGAAGGATTGATATAAAGAACGTTTCACAGGATTCATGTGTTGGACATCAAACAAATAAGTATATTATATCTCATGTGTTAATGTTTTCTGGTTTATAATATTCATTATGTTCCATATCTTAATATTAAACGAAAAAGAATAATTCAGAAAGTGCTTAAGTGCAATCTGTCTTCAATCATTTTTGTTCTCAATGTTTTCTTTTGAACTAGCATAAACAGTGAATTCTTAATTTCTCATGTTGCCTAGTTTATTCATTTTAATCATTTAGTAAAGAATTCTTGATTGCTTTTTATTGATGATTAGTCATGTTCTATTTTCTTAAAGTATGTTGAAGGATTCTTGATTTCCCTTTAACCCTTTAAGCTCATCCAATCCTTCTAAGTATCTATTTGCTCCCTGTTCAGCTATCTTGCCTTGTGAAACTATCCTTTATTGAGAAACCAAATCCAGTTGAACCATTTTCCTTGACTCCATTAGCCCAATGGACTAAACTATTCGAATATACCCCTTTGCTATTGAACTTCACCAACAAATTCAAAAAAAACCCCAAGCTCTAATAACCAGCCTAAAACCTTATAAAACAAAGCTAAAAATTAAAGAGAGAGCCCTCTCTGGATATAGATTGGCTAGATTATGTATCTAAAAGATTGGTTTGTGGTTACCTTGGACCCTTTACCCCTTCTTACAACTTCTGGGAAAATCTGAGTGATAACATGTTTAACAGTGATTGGTTTTCCTTTTTAAGAAATCAATAGGCAGGTAAAGTAGATGATTTTTCTTACTTGATAATTACTTGTGAATTTATTGTTGGCTTATTTTTATTAAATTTGTATTCATTTATTCATAAAAAAATTACTCAAATGGAAAAATAGAGAACAAGAGACACACGATATAGGCTCAAAGCCAGGGCTAAAACCCCACAAGGGGGAAAACCCATAAATTCTTCTCTTCTTATAGAATTAGATTAAAGTGAGATATCCTTGAATCAAGACCACCACAAGAACCAAGTCATCCCTCCTTCCAAGATTCATCTTCCAACTTTTCGTTAGCTCAGATTTATATTCTTCTTTCAACATGATCATATCATAGTACCTTCATCCAGGGTATGATTTTAACAAGACTCGGGTATTAATCTTCTCTTAGAATAGAACTCAATGCCTCCTTTAGAACATAACTTTGGTGCCTTCTTTATAACAAAACTTTGGTGCCTTATTTAAACTAAACTTCGATGCCTTCTTTGAATAGAACTTTGACTCCTCTTTTGAACAAAAATTTGATGTCTTCTTTAGAAAAAAAACTTAGGTATCCTCCTCACCTTTCTTGGATCTTTCCTATGTTTTCTCTGTGTAGCGAGGTTAGTGTATGTGCTTTGTGTATGTAATCCCCTTGACATGGGTGGGATTTGCCTTCACCCTTTAGAGATTGGATGTATCGTATTGCTATGAATTTCAACCAATGAAATGGATTAAGAAGTGTGAGTTTCCAAATTTGAATTGGCATGTCGGAGGTTCTGCTATGATTATGACTCACTCGGGAATCAAATCCTTTTTTTTATGGGCCAATGTGGGAGGTGGATACCAGACAGGAGAGAGAAAAGTCAACACGACTGCTGGATCAAAAGCATAAGTAAGCATTTATGATGCTTCTTTAGATTGTTGGCAAAGTTGTTCATGGAATAATTTAGGCTCTAACCTACTAAGGTGCTCAACCTTGCCTCTTATCTGTGGCTATAAGCGGATAATATCTTTCTCCTAGCCTACTTACTAATTTCCTTGACTTATGTATGTTTCTAGCACAAATTGGTTTTTGTTAAAGGGTCTTTGCAGGGGCTTGTTGATGCTTTGTATCCTTTGAGATTGGGGGTCTTGCTACCTACAAAGTTAGATTATACCCCTGGTATATTTGTTCCTCAACAAAGTAGATTTTGGAAGACATCTCCCTATGGCCTATTTGGTAAGCAAATTCCGTTTAGATTTTATTATTATTATTATTGTCATTTCTCATACCTGCTTGGATAGTATGGGAATGACTAGTGGTGGTTAGATGGTATCTAGTTGGTAGTTGTATTAAGGGGAGTACACTCTCCCAAGTCTCTTGAAGTATTATTTGTCTCTAAGGGGTTGCTCCCTAGTCGACATCTTTGAAGTTGGTGGGTTCTTTATTTTTGGCATTGCGTTGGTTTGTTGCTTGTTGTATTCCTTATGCCACATCAATGTATATGTGGTCTTCGAGGAGTTGGTGGATGTGGCCAGAAAATTCGTTCACGTGTCTAGTCACAGGCTCACGAGTCAATGCCTACTTATCACTTGTAACCTCTCATAGTACTCAAGCAAATATTTAGTGGCTTGATAATCATGTTGCTCAAGATCGACATGCCTATTCATACTCAGAACTATTAAAATAGGTTCCCCATCGGCTTCCTGACCTTGATCGCACTAGGGGAAGAAGGAATCAATCCATGCATTTTATTACTCTCCACTTGTAGTTAAAGACCCTTGCTAAGACAATTTTTAAAGGAGAAACATGAGGACAGGAACGACATCATTTCCATTTTGAATGATATTCAGTGGAATCAATGGAAGTTCCAGACATGTCTTAATAGACCAGAAGCTCACTTAACTCACATGGAGAAACACATTGAATGTGAGTTTAAGCTCTCAATGCCACCTAATACAAATGCAAAGTATCCAACTCCACCAACATGATGAGACAATTGATTGGATAATATGTTCTAGCTATCTTATAACAATCTCTTTTATGATTATATAGTCTTTTTGTTTAGTTTTTATTCCTAATTTTTTCTGGACATTAGTATTTTTATATACCAACCAATAAATCTAGTTTTTGATATAACAAGGTAAAACTAATATTTTCTTAACACATAATTCATTAATAATATAAATCTAAATTTAAAAAACAATACAATTAACTTATTAAAAAACAACAAAAGAAATATTCCTTATTATTAAGGTTGAAACTACATCAATAAAATTATATGATTTTGAGTATCATCTAAACTAAATTCCATATATAAAAACTTTATATTACGCTTCGCTACAATTTAATCTTATATACTTATTATATACATACAAAGACAATTCCTCGACCATTAAAAATCATTGTAATGTAAACACACACATTTTTTTAAATAATTCTTTAATAACTATAAAACACTTTTTACAATTTAAATAAACTCCATTTAAATAAACTTTTATAAATAAACTATCAAGAAAACCATTCCCATTACTCACAAACTATCAAGAAAATCATTCCCGTTACTCACATATATGAAGTATCCTATTCCGATGAGGTTCACAATCATGTAAACACAATTTTTTTTTAAATAATTATTTAATAACTATTAGTATTTAATTAGGGCGTAGTTTAATTTATAGTTGAAATGGTCGTTTTTACGATTTTTTTGGTCAATTTTAATCACAATAAGACAAAGATTTTTAAAAATTTGAGTTTAAATTGTTTAATTTGCATAATTCGAGTACCCAAGGGTTTTTCAAGGTGTTGAAACCATTTATGCAATCAAAAATATATTTTAAACATCAAAAAATTTGAAAATTATATTACCCATTGGTAAATTTTAGTTAAAAAAACTATTTCATTTGTAAATTAGACTACACTACATAACTCCATTTAAATAAACTTTTAAATAACTATAAAAAAAAATCATTCCCATCACTCACATACATGAAATATCCTATTCTGATCTTATCTTACTAGGAAGCCTTGGAATGGAAACCCATAGGGCTATGAAATTAAGAAATATTAATGGATAAAGTTAGTGTAAAAATGATTTATTATTAAAGAAAAAAACAATAATTTTATATGGAATTTTAGAAATACAGTTATTAATTTGATGAAAGTTTTTTATGGTTTTTATTTTTGAGATTAGTAATTTTTATTTTATTTTAGGAAATAGTAACTTTAGAATATAATATTATGATATTAAAATTTAAATAAAAAATAATTTTTTTAATAGTATTTTTTTCTTTTTGAGGTTTGAAATAGTAGTTTGTTTGAATCCATAGTTTTAACCATTAGGATTGTTACAATAAAAAAATTATGTGTTTAGAGGAATCGACAAGTAGGTTGAGTTGGGAATGTACTTGCATGACGTAGGGTTGGTTTTGATGTTACCACTATAAACTCTAGGTGAATCAATACATGCCCCCACACATGGTCCACATTGTACAACAAAAGTGATTTGAACCTAGAGAATCAAACTTCACAAAGACTTCATAACACAAAAATCGCCAAATATTTGCACCGTAGGGACATTACAATGAAAACTTTAAAATAATTTTTCAAGTTGAAAAACAGTGTTACTAATACGACCCCTCACTTGTTTTATTCATGATAGAAACCACCACTTGTTTGAAACCATAACTTTAACAATCCATTCTACAACTAAAATATTAAAATAAAACCTTGAATTGAAAAGAGATGTTATGAATAACACTTTTTTTCTAAAGGGTTGAAATTTAAAAAAAAATAAATAGTTCCCTTAAAATTACTATTCCAAAAAATCTCTTTAAAAATTAAAAAGAAAAAAGGAGAGAAACTTAAATAAAACATATTTTACATTAATTTATTTTTTAAACACCCTTTGATCAAGGAGAGGGTCCACACTCAACATTTACGACCTCAACTATAATAAACAATCATATTAGGGATGGGAGGGGGACAATGCCACAACCATCACCCCACTCAATGGAGGGAGAAGGGGTGGTCATCTCGTCCTCCATTTGGTAACCTGACTTAAATGAGAATCATCCACATGCAAATTAGTGATGTTGCAATTAAGGATTAGATGGTCAACCTTCCAAAGTTTCTAGAAAGAATCATGCTTAACAAATAATCCAAGTTTCATTCTATTTTACTTTTCATGTTGATTTATTGTGCTCTGGTGTTTTTCGCTAGAGGTTTTGCTTACTACCAGGGGAATTACAACTTTCTCTTTGTTGTTTATTATTCTTTGGAGGGGGCAGGTCTAGGTCCTCTTGACCTAGCCTCCCCCGCCACTGTTTTTATCTACACTCTTTCATCCTCTTCTATTCGTATTTGGTGCTTTTTGAGCGAGATTACATGCTAAACTAATAGAACTAACTCTAAAGGGAGGTGCTTTTCTTTAGCTAGCAACACATAAGAGGCTAGGAGGTCTACATTCGTAAACCTGCACTTTGTTTGCTTAGCCCAAGAGGGTATCCTTCGTGGTGGCATATACACACAGGTATACAGTCCTCAATTCAATAACTCTTATTTTCGTGTTATATTTACTTGGTGGTATTTTGCGCACACAAGAAGAATTGGATGGGTGGACTATTTTGGTACTAAAATAGGTGATATTTTTAGAATCTGAATTTTCTCCTCTGGAGCATACTTTTGGGCTCTCTTAGTCTATCCCCTATGATGCTTTGAAGCCCTGTGTCGCTTTCACTATTTCTCACCATAGACTTATCCATCCTCTCAGTTTTAGTTGGAAGTCTAACTTTCGTTTTATGTGTCACTCACTCCACCATCTTATCCCTTTCACTACTTCCATTTCCCTCTTCATTGTGCCTCTCCCGATGACATGATATAGATCTCAGAGTTGTAGAAGCTTAGCCATCTGGGTGGAAAGGAGTGTTCAAGCTTGCCTCCACACCCATAATGTTGCTAGGCATTATCAAAACCAGAGCCCCAACCCTGTCCAATAATAATTTAAAAAAGAATATGTCAAAGTTCATGTAGATCGGGACTGATGCCAAAATATTCACTTTGGTGGCCAAATGGGTGTTTGATCTGAATCATATCTAGGGGCGCCAAAACCAATATTTGTGCACCATTAAGCTATATTTAGAATATTAATCCTTTCTTAGCAAGGTCCTCTTGGAACCAAATGAATCCAAGAAGGATATCTTGATGCAGCATGACAAAATCCAACTGGAGCACTGTGAGCATGGGTTGTTTAGAGTATTTGTGCATTTTAAAATATATTTTAAATAAGAAAATATTATGACCTCACAAAAAATTATATAATCAGATTATGATGAAAAAAGCCAACATTATTATTATTAATATGTGTTTTTCTAATTTAAATTATTTATTTTCTATTATTTTAATTTTGTCTTGCTTTTATACAATTTGGTTGCATTTTCAATGTTATAGTTTGAACAATTCAAGTTTGATTTTAAGTTTCGATATATGTAACAATGGTTAAGTAAAGTTTCGATTATAATGTAACCATTGTTAAGGTTATGGTTTTGAAATAGTGGTAATTTTAATTTTATATATAATTGATAATGTATATATTTTTTTAATTCCAAGGTTGATTTTAAAAATTTTGTTCCATCAATACTATTTATTAATGTCACAATTCAACTAGCTTAGTTTTAATCCCAAAAAGGAAAAAGAAAAAAATTGAGTGTTATTAGTAGTATTACTTTTCAACTCAAAAATTGATTTTTTAGTTTTCATTTTAATGGTATTAGTCGTTAATACCATTTCCATTCCCTATCCCTATCACAACATCTTAAACATAAAAACGAAACTTAAAATTTTCACTTTCTTATGAAAAATGAAGAATCTTTGACTTACTTATGGAAATGGATGTAAAGAGAAGCCAAAGATCAACATTCCGATCCAATCGGATAACAACAACATTTCTTTTCTTAAAGTCAAAATCCAATTTCGAATTGGGTGCCCACTTATTATCTAAATTGGGTGCTCTCTTACTATCATATTAAGATTGCTGACATGCAAGGAATAAATGAGGAATAAAAAATTGAAAATGTCCAAATCCTTAAAAAGAATTTTGATGGAACATATTGAAAAAGCAAACTGATTTTTCGAAATTGATGGTTATGAGAAAATTGATAGTTATGATTGTATATAATAAAGAAGTTAAAATACAAGATTTGATAGTTGAGGTGTTGAAATCATTTAAAAAGTTGATAATGTAGTTAATTTGGGAGTAGATTTAGAATGGGTATTGAAATGGTATGGATTTAATATTTTATTTTAGAAATGATGGTAAGGGTGATGTGATTAATTTTTATTAAGTTGATGGTTTATTGGACTTGAAAAAGGTAAGAGATTATTAAGAATTTTTTAGCATTTTATTTCTATGCTTGAAAAGTGCTAAGAAAAGTGTTCCAAGATCATCATAGTTTTTTTGACTTAAATGGTTAAGAACGTTTGTAGTGTGAAAAAATATTTTGAAAATTAGATCGAGTGTGACTATAAGATGGACAATCTAATAGAAAATAATTTTCATCTTCAACCATGTTAGTGTCGTAAAGATGAAAAACTCTTTCATCCCGTGGTGTTTTGGGAATTGAACAATGACCAGTTTCACTATGAAGCTAATGAGAATTTGTTTGTATTTTAGCAATGTTTATTTTCTTCTTAACATCAGCCAAGGAAGAGAGATATTTTTTATTTTCAATATTGGGGTTGATCACCTCTTTATAATTTCTCATTTTATTTTTTTCCTCTAACTCTTTATCACCCCACAATTTCTCCTTAAATTTTGATGTGGTAATATTTTTAATATTATCCTTATTTTGATCCCACGGGAGCAACACAATTGGCAATCGTCATGTTATGAAGCATTATGTAAACCATGAGATTCAAGGTTCAAATCCCCCATGGGTTAAGCCAATCAAAAAAGCATATAACCCTTATTTTGCAAAAATATCTCTTTTATCCCCAAATAGTCTAGTCAATGTTGGGCATCCTTATGTCATCCTTGCTTCAGTATAATATGGGGGTTTTGGTTAGAGTTAGAAGTAATTTTAGGAAACCTCTTGGCCTCCATGTTGTTTAAATTCTTCTTATACATAAGATACCTAGTCATAGCCATGCATGAAATAGGGAAAAGGCTTGTTTCAATTAGGAGGATAGAATAGGATTTATTTCTTTTAATCTTGAGATTGTAGGTTATAAACTACTTTTAGATCATCTTCCTCCACGAATTTTTGGAAATATTGCAGCCCTGAACCCCACATCCATATAAAATAACAAGAGAGATGAAATTCTCAAAGTGGATTTTTTTTTTTTAAATCCCATATCTAAAAATCTACTTACTTACAATTTGTTTTCAAGCCCATAATAAGCTTTATATCCTTCATTTATCATTTTCTCAATGTTATAATTCCATCTCAGCCTATGATGGATATCAATTCCAAGATATTTGAATGAAGGAACTTCCTTTAAGTTGTTATTTTCATTTATAAAAGTATCATATGTTCTTTCTAGATTAAATTATCACGACTTTAGTTTTGTTAGAATTAACAATCATACCCATATTAGAGGATTCTTCATTGCTTGCCAACATAATAATGGCTCCTTGCTAAAAGAAACATATCATCAACATCAAGGAAAAGAGTTATGACTATACTACTAAGTGTGGGGACAACACAACTTGTATCTTCCAAACACTCGTTATCCTATAAATGTATATGCAAAAATGTGTAGTGGATAAGGGACACCCTTGTTTGGCTTTGTTATTACATTTAATATTTTTCTACCAACCTTAAGTGATCCTAAAATTGGAAATAAAATTCTCAAACAACCTTGTCTCAATAACCCTCAACTCAAGAGTAACCATTGTCTCTTTCAACATCTTCCACATTTCCACCAAGGAATGATGTCAAAATATTTCCTAAAGTCAAAGAAACAATAGAATAAATTAGTTTTATTATTGCAAAAATATTCTATAATGATCTTGAGAGTAGCAAGGTGGTTCATAATTAAATGTTATCTCATAAACCTGTCTTGTCCTTTAACTCTTCTACCATGGATTATCAAGCATATGCTAATCTTCTTTTTCAAAATAATTCTATACAAATTGGCTAAAATGTGGCTAATCATAATGGTCCTATAGTTAGAGGGTTTGTTTTTATCATGACTTTTAAATATAACCACAATGAGGCTCTTCATCCAAGGCTTAGGGAAGCCTTGCTTCATTGCCAAGTTGAAGAGCTTGTGTATGTGAGGGATGATGATAACCCTCCCATTTTAAAAAATTTAGCATGGTAGCCTCTAATATACTTAGTTTTACTATTGGCAAGTTGCTTAACCCTAAACTCAATGTCTTCCAAGGAAAATATATCATACTCTATACGGGCATTCAAAATGGCTTCATTGGCTTTAGGGGATTCATAAAAATATCTAAGGTAGGAATTCCAATTCTTTAAGGGAATCAAATTATTTTATTTAGTTTTACGGATAAGAATATTCCTCCAAAACTTCCTAGGAAAATAATTAGATAGATGCAATAGTTTCTTTTATTTTCTAGTTATACAATACCTTTTATTCCTTTTAATAAAATCTTTGTATATATTATCTTATCAAGATTTTAAAATTTGTGTGGAGCATCCGTAATCACTTTTCTAGCAATTTTACAATCATTATCATACCAAGGGATGGTAGTTCTATTACTATTTTTATATGACACATCAATAGAGAACTTGTTAATGGAAGTGGAGAGGGTTGTAGTAAAATTATGCTAGAGGTTTTTTATGTTATCCTTATAAGTTATGAGTTGTAAATACCTATTTAAATCATTTAGAAGAGATCAGTTTTATTTTTATTGAAAAGTAGGTGTCTTTGTGATCCGTATTTATGAAGGAATGAAATGAAATACGGATTGAAACAACAACACATAGATACAATGAAATAGAACTTAAATTAATAAATAACAACTACCGAAAATTGTTTACACGTAGAAAAGAAACAAATTAGCTCAGGTGATGGTAGCTTATCTATGAGAAGAGATGTTACAGCTACATGTCTTCTGAATTGTGTTACAATGAGCCTCAGAGGCCTTTTTATCAACAAGAAACAATGGAAAACCCTAAGCATCCAAAAACCTAACCCTAGGAGATGAAGCACCAAAAGCTTGTGGGCCCCACTAGGGTTAGTTGGAACATCAACCCTGAGGTCATAACTCTATGTTGGGCCTCATATTTGTCATATTTCCCTTTCCTTATTTCTTAATTTTCATATTATTTTCCAAGTATTTCTTGTGATTAGGCTATGCTAATTTGTGTAGTATGGGCTTTAGTAGTATTTTATATGCATTTATTATTTCATTATCTTTTAAATGAATTCGATCATTAGAGTGTTATTATCTAATGAACGGGTCCTGATTATTGGACAAGAATCTATTGATACATCGATACTTGATGCTATTTCCCGGAATGGTCATGGGATATCGCATAAGCCCTAGAATGTTACACTCTGTTTGGAGCAAATTAGTTAAATATGACCTCTCAACCTTGTCTTCCAGATGCATTAAGATCTTTGTAACTTAAACGAGGATCCTGAGAATCTTTAGATTCTCAGGATCACTCATTATTAAAAATAGATTCACTCATCTTTATCTTTTACTGGTACGATATAAAAGCTGGTGTTGAACCTCAAAAGGGTTGTTCAAGTTGTAATATTAATTTTGACACAAACTCAGACTCACAATTACATTAATTATAACTAGTTTTCTACAATTGATTGGAAATTTTTATTACTCAGATCTAGTCTACTGTGTTGATTTCTTCATAAGGAAGTTTGATTCCGGATTTGGGACCGATCCTGAAAACAAAATTGTCTTCTCTTGTATCATTAATTTGGTGTTTGATTCCACTGTTCCAACTATTTTTATTTCTGTAGTTGTTCTTAATTTCTCGCTACTAATTTGTTACATTGCATGCCCTATTTTGAATCAAGTTTATTAAAATCGCTATAGAATAAATCTGATGTAGTTATTTTTTTAAGAGTAGTGTTCATTCTTTCTATTTCTTGTAGATTATTGTAGATTTCTATTATGTTTTCTTAATCACTTTCAACAATGTGATTTTGTAGTATTGCCTTTCCCTTATGTAGTTTTTGTTCCTCAGTAAACAACTTGTTGTTTAGTATGTTTTCTTTCGTCGTTCCCTTCAGAAGCCTGTAATAGTTAGTATTTGGAATAGTTTGCAATAATTAGAGATTGCATCTCGGGTTGATTCCTTTAGTTTTGCAGATTTACTTTACAATAGGATCATAACAATTAGGCATATCTGCATTTCTCTTGCATAAAATGTGTCGATAACCTTGAAATAAAAAAATGAAACCTTGGGTTAATAAATTAATTTGCAACAGTTAGTTGGCCCTTTTGGGAACGATTAATTGGCCCAAAATTTTGGTGTTGTTGCTGGGGAGGTTTTCAAAGAGAGTGTTTGTTGTATCCCTGGGGGATGGGTAATAAAGATGGAAGGTTAGAACCTGCGCACGCACTTAAGTAAAAATATCGTTCTAGTGACTGCCCTCAGCAGATACGTTTAGATTGTCTAGTGTGTATGACAAGAAATAATCCTAGGACTAGGGACCAAATAGATATAGATTAAAAATCCACAACGAAAATCATCAAAACCCAAGGTCAATTTAGCCTTGGAAGAACAAATTTTATAGATGAAATAATCCATAGATCAGAATCTCAAGCATTGGTAGGTCCCTGAGTAGTGTCTGGGAAGGGTTCTATTATTATTTCCCTTCGAGTAGTAGGGTCAACTGTTGTAGCTAACGCTAATATTCATGACAAAACTATAGGATCTGAGAAGAGCTTCCAAGACATATTGGCTAGGCATCTTGGTCCTTCTAATAAGAGTGAGGGGTACCCTTGAAATTTAAGGGAAGGGGGAGGTGAGACAAGCCAACCGTACCCACAACCTTCTAAGCAATAATTCCCGCTAACACCCGTTGTGAGGTGAGAAATTGAAGTTCTTGATCTGAGTAGTGTTATGAGACTTGATCAAGGTCCAGAACCCCTTCAACATATTATTTTTTAGATAGTACCTCCTGATTACGAGATCCCTAAAAATTACTCGTAGATATTTTTTTTTTAATGGAAACGGATATGATATTTTATTGAAACTGTTGGAAAATGAGAGGGATTTGCCGAAGCAGCCCGGATTACATTCTGCTTACACTTTAAGAGCAGCTGCTAATACTGAATCGTTATGGAGGTGTTTCTATAGTTCTGACCTCATTGATGAACAACCACCCTCTGTCCAAAGCGCTCCCTCTGTTTGCCATCAAGTCCACTTCGCTGTTTGAAGTTCTGAGAATATGGAAGATTTTGTATGATGCAAAGAATGCAAGGACTCTTTTCAGTCTTTCCAGAGTTCTGTTGAGGTCAGCATTTCTGAAGAGCTCTCCAGCGATCAGCTTCTTTATGAGGATCTCCGAGTCTCCAAAAATCTGGATGTCCTTAATTCCTTTTTCTCTGGCGATTTGACAGGCTTTAAGAAGGCTGAGCAATTCAGCTTGGTTGTTAGTCTTCACACCGAGACCCCAGAAGAAAGAATCTTTGGAACGCCCTTCAGGAGAGAAGATGATACCGCCGGCGCCCGAGGGACCGGGGTTTCCTTTAGAAGCCCCGTCAAAGAATATTGTGAACAGGTTTTGAGCTCTCCACCAAGCCTGAAATGATTCATCTGCGTCTCTCTTCTTCCAGGCAGGGAGCTCTAACTTAGGGGAAGGGAGGATTTTCCTGATTTGCAGATCAAACTTACCAATCCATCGCTTCTCTATCTGCTGGAGAAATGTGTCCTCTTTAAAATACTATTGCTGTACCATTTCAAGCAGCAGAGATCTAGCCTTAGCTGCTACTTGCAGGGGAGATAGATGGTAATCCTTGAATACCTTCTGATTGTGGGCCAACCAGATCTTCCAACATACGAATTTGGGCAATGCGTTCCAGATTTTATGCCAGGTCGACTTTTGAGGGATATGCCGAGGGTACCGGTGGTTCCATTCAGCGAAGAGGTCTGGTATTGAGATCTGGGCAGGGGAGGAAATGTGTAGATCTTGGAGCGAAAATCCCCAAACATCCTTTGCAAACTGACAGTCAATGAAAAGATGTTGTGATGTCTTGGCGTTGCATCTGCAGAGGGCGCACCAGTGAGGGCCTGCGAAATTTCTTTTATTTAGATTGTCACCTGTAAGTATCTTGTTGTGAATCAACGTCCAGGCAAAAAAATTTACTTTCGGGAGAGCTGCGGGATCCCAGATGCTATTCCACAGCGCCGGACTATGGTTGCTGATTCCCGTTGCCTGGAAAGCTTTATATCCTTCCGCAGCTGTGTATTCGCCAACGGCCCCAGCCCCATCGGTCTTGCATCGATCTATGGATCGAGGCGGCGTCAATGAGCAAGTTCATGAAGATTTTTTTTTGCTGTTGGAGATGGTCTGGAGGTGCAGGGATTGCCCAACCAACCCAATCGCCTCTCTGATCCCAATCTGAAATGTCGAACAGCCTTGTCTTCCCAGCTGCAATTAACCAGTCTCTTATTCCTGCGATTTCTTCATTATGGATTAGAGCATTTCGCCCAATTATCCTGTCCTGCCAAAGCCTAATTCCCTTACCGTTCCCTGGGATTCTGTAGATGTAACGTTTGAAGAATTTGTTACTTTTGTAGCAGAGCTTCCACAGCAACGTGAAATTGGCTGTGTAGTCCAGATGGAGGTTTCTCAAATCATTTCTGTTTGTGTATTTTGCTCGCAGAATTAGACTTACAGGATGACTTGGTTCTTTAAATATTTTCCACAGGATCTTGCTTCCTAAAGCGAGGTTGGCCAGGGAAGGATCTCGGATGTGCAATCCTCCTTCATCGATGGGTTTCTTGACTGTTTCCCAATTTACAAGGTGGAGTTTCTTGTCGTTGCCCCTGCCTCCTTGCCAGAGGAAATTTCTAAGCAGCGAGGAGATTTGATCCATGATATTTCTGGGAGCGAGCAGAAATGCAGCTTGGTAGATAATTAATGAAGAGAGCTGCGATTTAATTAAGATGACCTTACCTCCTTTAGTCAACCAGTGGCCTCCCCATTTCGAGATCTTGGATTTGAATTTGCAGATTATGTCAGTCCAAAGCGATCTCTTATTGACTCCTGAGATTATGGGTAGACCGAGATATCTGATTTTCTCCCAATGAGAGTGCCCTTTGAAGCCAAGAGTGTTGGCTATGTTGGAGAGGGTCTGCTGATCTGTGTTCCAACTGTAAACTTCACTTTTGTTTTCGTTTACCAGAGCCCCTGAGACTTTACAGTAGTTCTTTATGACCTTGCTGAAGGCTTTTGCAATTCTGATTGAGGCGCCCCCCAGGAGGGTCGAGTCATCTGCAAATAAGGCGTGATTCAGAGAGCTTGTTCTGTTGGAGGTTTTAATGCCCGGAATGGATCCTGTCAATCTTTTGGCTTCAAGTTTTCGGCTTAAGGCTTCAGCCAAGATGATATAAAGGAAGGGGGAAAGCGGGCATCCCTGCCTGATGCCCCTCTTGGCTTTAAAGAAGTTTGTCGGCCTGCCATTTATGAGAGGAGCTATCCAGGGATTGTTCATGCAAGCTCTAAGAAGGTTGAAAAACTTCATGGAGAAGCCAAAGGAAAGCAAGACCTTACTGAGGAATACTCTATTGACTCTATCGAACGCATTCGCCATATCAAGCTTTATTATCATGCCTTTCTCTTTTCTCTGCTTACTAGAGTGAATTGTCTCCTGGACTTGAATGACGTTGTCCAGGATGTGTCTACCTTTTACAAAGCCTCCTTGGGCAGAAGAGATGATTCTAGGTAGCATGGGCTTCATTCTGTTGGCCAACAGCTTTGCCAAAATCTTATAGGAAGCATTACAAAGTGAAATTGGCCTGAATCTGGCGAATGTTTCCGGATTAGAGTCTTTGGGGATCAGGGCAAGGTAGGTTGAGTTTGTGTTGCCGCCAACTTTAGCTTTAGACATGAAACCCCTTACCATCTTTTGAAGATCATTTTTTATGATGTCCCAACACACTTTATAGAAGTGAATGGTAAAACCGTCCAGCCCGGGGGCCTTGTCGGAGTCCATGGACTAGATTGTCTTGATTATTTCTTCCTCTGTAACAGGTTTGCCTAATTCTGCGTTGTCTTCATCAGAGACTAGGGAGGGAATGTGATTGAGAAATTCTGTTTCCTCCATTTCATCTCCTTGATCATCCAGGGTATAGAGATTCTGGAAGTGTTGATCTGCGGCTTCTTTGACTTGTTGGTTGCCCTTGCAGATTTGGCCCGTCGAGGTCTTAATTTCTGCTATATGGTTCCTTGACAGTCTGGCCCTGAACTGCAGATGAAAAAAGGAGGTATTGCAATCCCCTCCTTTTAACCACAGGCTCCTAGACTTGAACCTCCAGCATTCTTCCTCGGTTCTAAAAGATTGGTAGGCTGCTCTCTGCGCTTTAATTTCTTTGTCCAAGAGATTTACATTAATATTTTTGCGCTCCATGTCAATTTGAAGGGAATGCAAGGCTTGAACTGCTTCGAATCTGAGAGAGGTGGGGTTAAGCGCAGGCTTCTTGATCCATGCTTTCAATGCTATTTTGGTGCGCTTCAGTTTTTGCTCCCAGACAAAGCTTGCGGAGCCTGAGATAGGGGTGTTCCAGGAAGCTTTCACCGTATCCATAAACCCTTCTCTTTCAATCCATTGGGGAGAGAAACGAAATGGGATGGGACCCGAGTCCTCTTCGTCTTCTAAACATAGCTGAATTGGCTTATGATCGGATGACAGTTTGGGCAGGATCCTTGTTGTAATAATTTTCTTGTTCATGAGAAGAGACTGCACTAAAAAATGATCAAGACGAGCTGAGATGTGATCTTTTCCAATTCTGTTATTTGACCAGGTAAATTGACCTTGGATTGGGTTGAAATCTTGAAGATCCCAAAGCTGAGCAAGCTCCTCCACAACGCCTACCATTGGGTCTCTGGAGTCAGAACCTCCTCTTTTTTCTTTGGCTTTCAATACAATGTTAAGATCTCCAGCGAGAATAATGTTGTTGGGAGTTTCCTGTTCAAGAAATTCTGCTAGAGATTTCCAGCAGTCTCTCTTTTCTGAATAGTTTACAGGAACGTAAAGATTGACAAGAGATATGGGTAACTTACTTGGAATGTGAATGAGTTCAGTATATATCCAGTGCAAGGTCTGATGAGTGCTGATCAGCTGGTATTGTTCCTCTCTCCATAGCGTTGCCAGGCCTCCCGAGGATCCCTGAGCGTTGACAGCTATGCTGTGTTCTTCTTCCATTTTGTTTTACTGATTTCCAGCAGGGCTTGGCCTGCTATCTTAGTCTCTTGGAGCATGAGGATATCAGAGGGTTCCGATTGTAAAAGGTCCTTGAATGCTTCTATTTTTGTGGGGTTCCCCAGTCCTCTGTAATTCCAAGAGACTAACTTCATTATTTACCTGTGCTTGGGGTGGAGCCGCCCTTGGAGGACCTGGGCCTATTACTTCTCCTGATTGTCATTTCTATCGTGGATTGGCTCCCTTGTGTTTTGAGCCTTTCTGCCTCTTCTTCTCTTTTTTCCTTGCGGGATCTTCTTCTGGGTCTTTTTAATGGCCTCTCAAAGAGTTCTTCCTCTGAGGACTTAGAGCTTTCAGCTATCTTTTTCTTCGTGACTTCAGCATACGTGGGGCTTGTGGGGCTGCCTTGGGAGACTTCGATGTGGATGATTCCCTTTCCCTCTTTGTTTTGCAGAGGGATTTCTTCTAGGTTCTCTTTTGCCTGTTCTATGATCGGTGGATCTTGATGCATCTCCTCGGCTCCTTTTGTGATTTCTCCTGTTTCCTGAGCTGAGTTGACGTTGTTCCTGTCACTTGTGGTTGCGCTTTTTCCTGTGTCTTTCTTTGCTTGGGCTGTTCTCTGGACGAGGGTCCATTGTTCTCCGTTTTGTTTTCCAGCCTGCTCCTCTGCTTTCTTCTTGCAGTTTTTGGCGAAGTGACCGTAGCCATGACAGTGTCTGCATTTAAAAGGAAGCTGTTCGTAATCGAGCTCCTGGATGTGCGTCCAACCTGCAACCGTGAGCTTGATTGCTTCTGGCAATCCTTCTTCCAGATCCACTTTGACGCAAATGCGAGCACAAGAGTATTGGTCTCTTCTTACTACCTGATCTATATATTTGCCTAATGCATTACCTATGGTCTAAAATGATTTTTGATTCCAGCAGTGGAGGGGTAGATGAGGGAGCCTAACCCACACCGGCATCGCAGAAGGGACGTCTTGGGAGGGATCAAAGTCAGGATTCCATTGATTTAAGTACAGTCCCTGCGGCCTCATGAAGTAGGGGCCATTTCTGAAGATTAGGCTTCTATCCTCCGAGCTCTCGAAGATGAAGACGAAGTACCATTTGCCCACGAAGTAACTCTTTACGCCGTTTTTTATCAGAGGTTGCCAGTTTCTTTGGGTCCAATCCTCCACGGATTTGGGAGAGGGCCATAGGCCTATAAACTGGCCTATGAGGCCTTTTTCTGCCAAGTTCAGTGCGGCCTTGCAGGTGTCCTCCTCTGGCAGGGCAACAGAGGGAATCGTATCCATTCTTTTTATGAATTTTTGCTGGGACGCTGAAGGAGCCCGATTTGTTCCATTCAAAATCAATTTCCTGAATGCAGAGACTTCAGGGGGCGGATCTCCAGGGGGGACAGAGCTCTCAGAAGCCTCCATCTGGCAGCAGGGGGAGGGGCGAGGCTGTGCGCAGGGGCGCACCAGCCTTATCAGCACCACAGTCGCACAGGATTGGTAGCAGAGGGGGATCTGGTCACTGACAGGAGCAGAGGGATGAGCGGGGTTGTGCGCAGAGGCGCAGCAGGCTCTCATAACCCTAGGAAGGCTCGGGCCACGCGCAGCAGTCAATTACTCGTAGATATTTGACCAAATGGAAAATGCAGTAATAGGAACACAAACTTCAACCATAGAATATCGTATTGTTGACCTGCAAGCTAATGCACCAATGAAGGTTATCTCGTTGTAGAACCTTCCAAACTTTCATGGAATGGCTTCTGAAGATCTCGATTCATTCTTGTTTCAGTTTGATGTTTTATGTCAAGGATATGATTATACTACCGACCCCAAAAAATTAAAGTTGTTTCCTTCTACCTTAAAGGGAGCAGCACAATGATGGTTCATGAGACTGAGGCGTGGTACTATAACTTCATGGGACCAAATGAAAGAAGCTTTCCTTACTAAGTATCAAGATTATTTCCAATCTAGGGATATAAGGGAAGAAATATTTCAGATGATCTCAAAAGAAGATGAAACTTTGGAAGAATATGCTGAAATATTTCAATATAGTTTACAGAGATCTCCATACACTACTTTACCCAAGGATGTGTTGAAAACTGCTTTGATTAAAGGTATGAAAGATGAATGGATAGAAATTTTTAATTTAATGGGGCAGGGTGATATTTCCAAAAAAGAATATGATGACATTGTAAAAATATGTATCAGGAGTTCATAAGGGAGTACACAAACCAAGCCTAGGACTCGTGATCCTCTTAGCAGATCCAGTAGAATTGCAAGGGGAGGAGTTAGACGAGCAGAGATTGGTAATATTTTAGCATATTTTAAAATTAATATTTTAAGTACCCTAAAAACACAGTTGAATGTTTTATAGTTAAAAAAAATACAGGTTGAAGCATAACATGCATTGGTTATTTTTTGTCCTAGTCGTCAAAAGAAGCACAATCACAAAGAATGTTTGTTGGATATAGTTGAGACATGTGCCATTTGCACCAAATATCATTCGATTGATCGTTTTCCTTTGCTTCCTGGGTTGAAAGTTGTAATTAAGCCTAAGGAAGATGAAGAAGAGCCATAACCAACATATTTTGTGGCATAGCAATGACAATGGTAGAATCACCCATCGAGTATGCCGCAGGACCCTTCTATGTTTTTTATGGACAATTTACTCAGAAACAATTTTTTGGGTTAAATTGGCAGGGCCAACAACATTCTCCTAATACGTGGCATCCGCAGCCATGCAGTTTACCACCCTAGACAAATCAGTCATTCCCTGGTCCCTCTTGTCTGAATCAACAATATTCCAACCCTTCATGGCAAAGTACACCAAATAATTCATACCCTCCACAATGGGAAAATCAACCTACTCAAGGGCCAATGTGGTCCCAGAATTGGGAACGCCCCATTGGATTGATTAATAAAGCAACGGGAGTGATGCATCAGCCACAAAATCAACCACCAATACAACCTCCACTTCAATTACCTCCAAATGTTCCACCTCCACTCCAACCTCAATTACCTACATAGCCAAATCTAAATCCAAATAATATACATGTGCAATTTTTCGAAATTATGGAAACTTGATATTCCCCTTATTATTTGGAATGTAATGAACTATGCCTAAGATACGGGAGAACCATATTTCTAGAAGATCACTCAAAAATCAAGAGCAGCTAGAAAATGATAAACCCTCTAAACAGCAATCTTTGACAGAATATTGCCATACTGCCGTAATCATTACTGAAGCAGAGTCGTCTAGCAAACCAATTTTAAAAAATGTACTTGTTGATATTATAGACACTTCTCCTCCATTCACTGAGAAATTTTCCATAGCAAAACCACCTGTACACCCTAACTTTTATCTCTTGGGGGAATTATAAAATTTATATATCAAAATTCTTTTCCTACAGGCTATTAGAGAAATATCGATTTATGGTAAAACCATTAAAAAATTATGTGTTAAGAAGCCTAGTAGGAAGCCAAAAGACTCTCCTATAGTCTATGTTTTAGGGAAACTCTCTGATCTTATCATGGGAATAAAAATACTTATTAAATATGGTGACCCTAGAAACCTTGTAGTTACTGTCGAGATTCAGGGATGTAATTTCCTAAATACTTTTGTGGACTTGGGAGCGTCCATAAATATTATAACACTTGAAAATTATGGACTCCTTCGAATAACTAGATTTAAACTGACTCCAACCATGCTAGAACTAGCTGGAAGATCCATAGTAAAACTTGAAGGGACCTTGGATGATATCATTGTTTCTGTAGATTCATGTGAATACCCAATGGATTCTCTGGTCCTAAATCCTAAAAATAAATTAGAAGGACATCCTTTGTTATTAGGAAGACCATGGTTTTCCACTAGAGATGAATACATAGGGTTTCGAATTGGAAGTATGACCATTTCTAAAGGACCAACCATCAAGAATCTCATCTTATACCCTCCCGCTAAACCCAGCATGTTGACTGATGATTTTAGTTGTTCCCCACCCGAATATCAGAAAGGTAATTTGCGTTATCCTCTTACTATTGAAAAAGCCCTTATCTCTTAAAAAAAGACTGAGGATGATGTAATTAATGGATTTATTAATCAAGCTTCCATTATTGGGAACCCAAATTGTCAAAAGCTAAAAGTTGTGCTTGATATTGAATCCCAAGGAGATTCGCTAGAGGACTTGAATGTTGAACATGTACCCACGACTGCATTTCACAATAGTATTCCTATTGAAATTGAGCCTAGAAAGACCCTGATATTAACATCAACCTTAACGAACTTCAATGTAAAAGGATGATTAAAATTCTTCAAAAATATGAAAAGGCTTTCACCCGAGAATATTTAGATATGAAGGGCATCGATCCAAAACTCTGCAAATATCATATTTATATTGAGAAAGATGGTTGAGCCATTCGACAACTGGAAATAAGACTAAATCCACACCTCAAAAATATAGTAAAAAAAGAACTTCAAAAACTTCTTGATGTTAATTTTATATATCCTATTTCTGATAGCCAGTGAGTTTCACCACTGGTGGTAGTACCCAAAAATAATGACAAATGGAGAATTTGTGTTGACTATAGAGAAGTAAATAAATCCACGCAAAAGGATCATTTTCCCCATCCATTTATGGATCAAGTCCTTGAAACTCTTACTGGAAACAAATATTTTTCTTTCCTAGATGGGTTCAGTGGATATAATCAAATTCAGGTTGCCCCTAAAGACCAAGATAAAACCACGTTCACCTGTCCATGGGGAACATTTTCATATGGAGTCTTACATTCTGGTTGTGCAATGCACCAACCACTTTTCAAAGGGAAATCCTTAGTATTTTTTCTTATTTGATTAATGAGGAACTTGAACTATATATGTATGATTTTACCCCCTATGGTAATGAATTTGACCAAGCCTTACACAATCTTGAGAAATTTCTTGCACGATGTATAGCTACCAGGTTGTGCCTCAGTCATGAAAATTTTGATATGATGATGACAAAGGGCATAGTTCTGGGGAATTTTATTTTTGTTGCAGGCATTTAGGTAGACCCGAATAAGATCGAGGTAATTCTCAAACTTCCTACTCCTCGAACACAGACAAAGGTACGTAGTTTCCTCGGTTATGATGGTTATTATCATCGTTTTATAGCTAATTTTTCAAAAATTGCAACACCTATGTATGTATTGAATGGACATGTGGAATTTGAGTGGATGGATAGATGTGACGCTGCTTTTGAAAATATGAAAAGTTTGGTCTCAACAACTCCTACGTTGTCAGGGCCAAATTGGAATCTACCATTCCATATATCCTCAGATGCATCAGATATGGTGATAGGAGAAGTTCTCGGACGAGAAGCGGATAAAAATCCTTATGCCATTTATTACATCAGCAAAAACCTTACGACAACTGAATTGAATTATATTGTGCTAGAAAAAGAATTTTTGTTGTTATTTATGCCATAAATAAATTCCGCCACTACATAATAGGATATCCATTTTTTATGTACACTGATCATTCTTCCATTTGTTATTTAGCTAGCAAACTCATTACCAATGGTAGAATAACTCGCTAGTTATTGCTATTACAGGAGTTCAACATTACCATAAAGGATCGGCCAGGAAAATAAAATCTTGTTGTAGACATTTTATCAAGAGTTTCAGTTGCATTTCATTCTTCCCCGGTTGAATAGCAATTCCCAGATGAACATTTATTTGTTGTAACTATCAAAACACCCTCGTATGCTGATGTAGAAAATTATATGGTAGTCGGAAAATTACCATCACATTTGTCATCTTAGTAAAAGAAGCTTATTATCCATCACAACACACGCTTCCCATGGATGGATGATTACCTTTTTCCTACAGGGATTGATCTTCAAATTTGAAGATGTGTCAGAGAAGATGAAATTTATGATATCCTTAGGTCTTGTCATGATGAGCCCTATGGAGATCATTTTGTTGATCAAAGAACCAAACACAAGGTATTACAGATGGGCTATTTTTGGCCCACAATATTTAAAGATGCAAAGAAATATGTCTAGAGTTGCAATAGTTTCCAAAGGATGGATCATCCCATTCAGTCTGACGAAATGCCCCTCCAACTGAAAATTGTATTAGAACAATTCGAAAGATGGGAAATGGACTTTGTAGGCCCCTTTAATCCACCTTTAAATCAGAAATCATACATTCTAGTCTGTACAGATTATGTTACTAATTGGGTGGAAGCAATATCACTCCCAAGGGCTACAAAAGAGGTAGTCATCAATCTTGTGTTTGAACTATTCATTTAGTATGGGCTACCTTGGGAGCTTTAACAAATGGGGGATCATAGTTCACTGCTCATAAAATTTCAACCACGCTGCAAAATTATCATATTAAAAGCATAATCACTTCTCCTTACCATCTGCAAGTAAATGGGTAGGTGGAAAGCATTAATAAAGACTTAGAGGAAATTTTAACTAAAACAATATCTGTAAATCGCAAAGACTATGTTGCCAAGCTTCCAAAAGTCTTATGGGCCTATCGGACAACTTGGTGAAATACTACTAGCTATTCACTTTATCATCTCATTTTTTGTAAGGAGCCCATTTTTCTGATTGAATTCAAAGCTAAGACTCTCAAAATCGTCGAGGAAGTCGGATTGGATCTCATAGAAGCACAAAAACAACATTTACAATAACTCAATGAATTGGATGAAACACGTCTTCTTGCTCTACAACGTACTGCCATAATTCAACAACAAAGAGGTAAATGGCATGATAAGTTGATTAAAAAGAAAAAAAATCGGAAAGGAGATTTGGCGCTGCTATATGACTCGAGATTCCAATATTTTCCACGTGAACTTCAACTAAGGTGGCTTGGCCCTTACAAAATTACGAAAGTTTATGACAATGGGATAATATGCCTTACTATAATTGACAATATTGGAATTTCTTTCTTTGCCAATGGGCATCGGCTTCGTCTATACCATCAGTCACTTGCTCGAGAATATTTTCTTCACGAAATTGATAACGATGCCAATTCGGAGGTTGTACCTGACCGGGGCAATTTCCCCACAGGCACCATAGAAAAAAAAATCTGAGAAATCTTATTTATTTGTACATAATTTAAATAATTTTCTTTATGATAGCATATAAAAAAATTTAATATATAAAAAAAAAAGATCGTAAATATTTTTATCACAGTTTCTATTTCCTTACTCACAACCTTTGTTTCCCCAGTTACAGTTGTTGTTCCCTTAGTCACAGTCATTGTTTCCCTAGTTACAATTATTGTTTCCTTAGTCATAGTCGTTGTTTCCTCAGTTACATTTGTTGTTTCCATAGTCACAATCGTTGTTTCGTTAGTTACAATTGTTGTTTCCTTAGTCACAGTCGATGTTTCCTCAGTTACAGTTGTTTTTCCTTAGTCATAGCGTTTGCCAGTTATAGTTGTCATTTCCTCAGTCATAACCATTGTTTCTTTTATCGTGCTTGTTGTTTCCTCAGTCACAATCATTATTTCCTTTATCAAGCGTGTTTCTTCCTTAGTCACAGTGTTGTTTCCTTTAATTAAAGTTGTTGATTTTTAACATGTGATTATCATTTCCTAGCCTAGTTATATCTTTATTTCCTTAGGGAAAGGAACATTTTCTTAGCCTTCTCCTCATATGATGGTGGAAACTAACTTATTTTATGGTTATCATTAGAGAATATTTTATGAGAAATCATTATCAAAATTCTGAAATTTCCACGATTCTTAATCCTTTTTAGTGTTGTAGAAAAATTACAAAAATGATTATAATGCATCCCTCTCATCACCACTTAAGGAATATATTTTCACTCCAATCTTTCAACAATAAACGGTTGTAAGTTTTTTAGGACAAAATTAGCAAGCTAGAAAAGTAATTACTATAATACTTTTTACACCATCCCTAACTCTTAAGGAGTTGATATGCCACCCCATTTACTAAGTAACATAGTAATAAAAATTATAATTTAACAGAGGATAGGAGGTCTCACCACGAGCCAACCTACCATGATCATAGGATCTAGTGGAGTGACATTACCATTTCTAGTTACCAAGTCAAGGTAATGGCCTTTGGCATTTAAAGTCAAAGAACAAAAGGTATCATCATGAGCCAACTTGTTCACCTCATTATCGCTAGTGAATGGACTTGTTGCTAACCATTTACTATTCCATAACAATGGCCTTCTATAAATGCTTGGAAAAACATAATTACAACAACAAAATTTGAAAATTTCCTTAGTAAATGGGACACTGACATCTCAAGGGGTTAAAAAGGAAACCTTGTTGAGGCTATGGACATCTTCTAGAAGTAGAGGACAATATAGCTTTTCTATTTTATTCCTTCAAAATTAATAAAAGAATGATCATTAAATTTGTTATGAACATTCCTAAAACCTTCCTAGAAAGCGGTGATGTTTATTGTCTATGAGTATTTCATTATAATTCTACATACTAGAAATACATTTTTTTGGGAATTTAGCATTCTAAATTAATTTCCTTTATTCTCTCTAATAATGTACTTGATATAATTATTGTTTCCATCCATCTAATTCCTTGTATAAATTTCCACATACCTCTATTTTTTCCACATCCTCTGTGGATCATAATAAATTGTGTTATCATTACAACACATGAGTCGTCAAAATATTAATGATTTCCTCATACGTCACAAATATACTCTGATTCCTATTTTTCCTTTTGATGGTCACTATATTGCACTGCATTAATGCAACATTACCCTTCAAACATGCCAAACCTGCCATCTTATCAAAATTTGATTAACAGACGCGAACAACCTTTACTCTTATTGGGGGGGAGTTGGCACTGACAGATGATTGTTATTCACATTTTAGAACACCATTGCATAACTTCGAACCTTTATACTCTGTACAAATTTAATATTATCATATATTGTGAATTCTGTTGTTTCCAATTGCAAGGCCACACCCTGTTGAACAGTTAAACAATGGGTGGGAATTCAGTCCCATACAAACCTACACAATTACAAGTTTTAGAATAGGTACACAACATCTTGATTCAAGCCGGATGGATAGAGTATTTCGAACAGTTATAGGGGTTCGACAATGTGGTAGCATTGGAATTCACAAAGAGTTTGGACAATGGCACAACAGTGGTGAGAGACGTATAGGTACAAGTAAGTGAAAGTGCAATAGCATAAGAAACAGGGTTTCTAATGGAAGGAGAAAAGTGGTACGAGATACACACCTTTATTTAGAACATGAACCTTATGCTCTTGAATACTAGCGAAGAATTGATCAGAAAAGGGAAGGGGTATAACCCCAATTCATTTCATTACCTGAACCATGGAATGAAGTAGCGGGGATTTTCCAATGATACATCACATATTATGGAAGTTACGATGTGGAAAGGGGGAGTCATCTCAAACTCATGGCATCCCTGAGGCAAAAGGTAACTTTGAACCTTCCATACTTTCTTAATTCAGTATTGCATGAGACTACCACTAGATTAAGGAGGTATAAGAACCAAGCTTCAGTTATAAGTCACCATGGACTCATCAAGATATTAATCATAAGAAGTCTTACCCAAGTTCAACAAACTTGGGAAGGGTTCCTTGGAAACCCTGAGGATGGTTAAGACATTCCCTTAGAAAATGAAACAGACGTCGGAACATCTGAGGATATTCCAGTTAGTGATGAGTAGCCAAAGAAGGGCAATGAGGAAAATTTAAATGAAACTCTCGTGATAGGAAATATCCCACAAGGATATGAACAAATTGTAAAACCTCAAAAAATTAGCAGAGCGGAGAAAAAATGGCATCAGTTCTAGCTTCGCTACCTAAGAGAAGAAGGTGGTCATCCAGAATTGTGAAGTAGGGTCAGATTTCTTTGAACCCTCTTGAGAAACTAACAGAAGGAAATCCTATCCCATTCATTGAAGATATTCAATTTCAGGCTTTTATATCATTTTCTATAAATTGGGTAAAGTGAGAAAGGCTTATCATACCTTCCTGAGAAGGGAGCATGGTATGGATCTTTGGGTTAGTGGGGAACCTAATAACCCCTTCCACACATAAATTTATCATGGAATCTTCATAAAGAAACCTGGTGTTGGTCCTACAATTTCACAAACCCAATATGATGTCTTTCACTCAAGAAAGGAATATTAGGAAGACATCAAAGATCGGGATCTTCATGGATCTAAGGAAAGGTGGCAAGCATCACCCAATGAAATCAAGAACAACGAATGTTTTTGTTATCAAAACTTTCGATATGCCATGACTAAAGCAGGAGACTATGTTCACCTGGTATTAGAAAGAGGTATCCACTAGATAGGATGCGGGTGTTGATGCCCCATGATCTGGTGCCCCCAGTCATTTTATAAATCTAATTATGACTTATCAAAAGCACGTAAGTTAGTGGCTTTTGAAGAGCTACGGAAAATAAATGGTTTCAGGCATAGAGGAGAAGAAGCTTATGAAGCTTACTCCTTGATTGTCCTACATGTTAATCATTTATTTGCATGAGGCCATGGAAAAAGGTCAGTTGGGGGGTGATGTTGGGCCTCATATTTTTTATATTTCCCTTTCCTTGTTTCTTAATTTTCATATTATTTTCCAAGTCTTTCTTGTGATTACGCTATGCTAATTTGTGTAGTATGGGATTTAGTAGTTATATGAATTTATTATTTCATTATTTTATGAACGAATTCGATCATTAAAGTGTTATTTTCTAACAAACAGATCCTCATTATTAGATCTATTGATACATCGATACTTGACGTTGTTTACTGGAATGGTCATGGGATATCGCGTAAGCCCCGGGCTGTTACACTCTGTTTGGATTGAATTATTTGAATATGACCTCTCAACCTGGTCTTCCATATGCATTAAGATCTTTGTAACTTAAACGAGCATCTTAAGAAACTTTAGATTCTCAGGATGACTCATTATTAAAAATAGATTTTCTATATCTTTATCTTTTACTGGTACGGTATAAAAATTGGTGGTGAACTTCGAAAGGGTTGTTCAAGTTGTAATATTATTTTTGAAACAAGATCAGGTTCACAATTACAATAATTGTAACTGGTTTTCTGTAATTGAATGGAAATGTTTATTACTCAAATCTAGTCTATGGTGTTGATTTCTTCATAAGGTAGTTTGATTCCAGATTTGGGCTCGATCCTTGAAACAAAATTGTCTTCTCTTGTATCATTAATTTGATGTTTGATTCTATTGTTCCATCTATTTATATTTTTGTAGTTGTTCTTAATTTCTCACCACTAATTTGTTACATTGAATGCTCTGTTTTGAATCAGGCTTACTGAAATAACTATATAATAGATATGTTGTAGTTAATCTGTTAATAGTAGTGTTCTTTCTTTCCGTTTCATGTAGATTATCATAGATTTCTATTATGTTTTCTTAATCGATTTCAACAGTGTGATTTTGTAGTATTGCCTTTCTATTTTGTAGTTGTTGTTCTTTACGGAAAAATTTGTTGTTCAGTATGTTTTCTTTTGTCGTTTCCTTCAAAAGCCCGTAACAATTAGTATTTTGAATAGTTTTCGATAATTAGAGATTGCATCTTGGGTTGATTCTTTAGTATTGCACCTTTACTTTTCAATATGATCATAGAAACTAGTCATGTCTACATTTCTCTTGCATAAATTGTGCCAATAACCTTGAAAAATAAAAATGAAACCTCAAGCTGATAAATTAATGTGCAACAGTTAGTTGGTCCTTTTAGGAATGATTAATTGGCGCAACACCCTAGCATATGATCTTTGTTTAGCATGCACGATACCTCTTTAAAAAGATTGATCCTAGGAAAACAAATTTAGAATGCAAAAAAAGCCCTCCCATTTGTTTTTTTCTAAAAAAACTCCATTTAGGGCCTCAAAATGACTCAAGAAGTTAAGGACCCAGAATACTACAAAAAAAAGAAAACTGCCAAAATAAGAAATTGTGCTAGAAATTAGGAAACTTAAAGGAAAAAATGTTGGGGGTCTAAGTGGAATAGGCAGGTGGCCACCAATATCCACCTGGATCATTCCTCCCCCCTTGGGAAGTAAAGGTCCCCATTTCATTGAGTGCCTCCATGAGAAGGGGAAACTTCTGTTGAATTTGATCCCTGGTGAGCCACTTTCCTTGGTGCAAGAGTTGGCCCACTTTGAAAACCCATTACAGTTGGATATTCTATTGGTGAGTGTTCTTAATTTGTGTGTCCATGATTTGATCAATCATGGCTTGTTCAATTCAATCTGGGTTGAGATCCACTGGTATCAGCTCCCTAGCAATGTCTTATGTGTCCAACAATAATGGAAAGTATGGTCGAACGCAATCCATATTGAATATTAGGTGTAAGTCAAGGAATGGGGGAATACTTAGCTTGAAATAATTATCACCCACAACCTTGGAGATGATGTAAGGCCCATATCAGTGTGGTTCAAGCTTCTGATTTTCTCCAATAAGGCATTCATTCTGCAAATGCAACCAAATGTTTTCGCTCACTTGAAACTTATGTGGCACCCGATGCTAATTATGACGTTGTTTGTACTTGGAATTAGCTTTATCCAGGATATCATGAACCTGCTGGCAGATGTGCTGGATGCATTTAATAAACCTGAAGGCTTTGTTAGCTTCAGACTGAACATGTGTAAATTTTTCTTGTGTAGTTGCAAGCGACATTGCAACTTCAATGGGACACAATGGTTGAAATACCAGGCCCATTTGAAAGGGGTTGTGGCCATTCAAGCTATGGAGAGCTCTATTATACTTGTGTTTCACATAGGTAAGAATCTCATCCCATGTTCGTGGATGCTTGGAGTCGTACATATGTAGTATGTGCACTATCATCCTATTGGCAACCTTTGTCTCACCATCACTCTGAGAATGGAATGCAATAAACTTGGTGAGCTTAGTGTTCAAAAATGACTAGAAGCTTGACCAGAATGCGCTCAGGAGCCTGCTATCCCTATGTGATATAATGGTCAGTGGAATCCCAAAGTGTACCAACACTTGTTCAGAGAAGAGTTTGGGAGTGTCTTCTTCTGTGATACTCTTCTTACAAGCAGTCAATATAGCCATCTTTGAAAATATATCAATGACCACAAATACATAGTCGTTACCATGATTGTTAGAAGGAAGGCCAAACATATAGTCCATGAAGATGGATTCCAAAGGCTGGCTAGGAGTAGGTAGAGGAGTGTACAATCCTTACTTCTTAATGGTTAGCTTAGCGATGGCATAGGCAGTGTGGATCTTATATATTTTCCAACATCTTGTCAAAGTTTTTTCCAATAAAAATACTTCTACAATACTGCCACGGTTTTCTCCAAACCAAAGTGTTTTGTGACCTAACTGTAGTGTTCCTCCCAAATCAACTTGGCACACTCACTTGAAGGAACAAAAATGTGCCCCATATAGCATAATAATGTGTCTGGGAGGTGGAAGTATGGTACTTTATTTCCACCATCAACATATGGTATATGGTGGAAAATTTTGGATCACTTCTATATAGTTGCGCCCATCCAGAAGTCACGTGCCCACAAGAGTTGAGCATAGTGGTCAGTGGCACAACTGGGGTTAACTGAGGCAATCTGCAATGTTATTGGTGCTACCTTTCTTGTATTTAATGTTCAAATGGAATTGTTGCAGATATGTGGACCATTTTTTATGGTGATATTTATGCAACTTCCCTTGTGCCTATATAAAATAAAGAGGGAAGTGATTTGTGTGGATGATCATATCCTTATCTAGAATGTAATGAAGTTCCACTGTCAGCAAGCCTACATGATGTAATACATATCCTTATCGTAGGTGGGGTATTTATGGTTCTTATCAGAGAGTGTATCACTGTGATAAGCCAGTGGATGCCCTTAATGGGTGAGAACTACACCAATAACATAATTAGAGGCATATGTCTCAATTTCAAATGGTTATTGCAGGTCTGGAAATGTGAGTTCTAGCGCGATGCAATGGTGTTGTTTCAGCTTAATGAATGCCTTTCATTGGGACTCAGACTAAAAAAAGTTACTTTCACTCTGCCCTTGGTAACTCGACTCAAAGGCCATGTGATATGAGTGTAGGTTTTAACCCCGTACATAAATTACCTGCATACGAATTCTAAAAAACACAAAAAATAAACAATGTGAGAGCATAACACATCAAACACATATACACAGAGATTTTTCCCCTGGATCCCAAAACCAGGAGTACCAGATTGATTTTTCATTATATATCTTTCAATGTTACAATACAATTTATACATGCCGAAGCATCCAATACCATGGACCAAAAACCATTGCGTCCAAAACCATGGACCGAAAACCATAGGTAGGTTCGCCCAACCTAATATAGGGTCCAAAAAAAAAAATTCCCAGGGCGCTGCCCCGGCCCCCCTTTAACCCCCCAATTCACTACATAGGTTAGTTGTGGAAAAAAATATAACACAACCCAACATTCTCCCACTTATTGTTTTCTTTCCACAGGGGGCCACAGGAGAGCTTAGTCATTTTTCCAGCCCTGAAATGCCCATTGTTTCTCTACACGAGGAGAAATTCTCAGAGCTCACAGATTTTGTCAATGCATCTGTAGTCTTCTTCAAAGTGTCCACCTTTACCAGCAACACCTTTTTGTCTTCTATCATTTCCCTCACAAAGTGATATTGAACATCAATGTGCTTTGTCTTTGAATGATAAGCAGGGTCCTTTGCCAAGAAAATTGCACTTTGGCTATCATAGTCTATCCTTATAGTTCCCTGTACTAACCCCATACTTGAACAAAAATCTCTGCAACCAACTGCTTCCTTGCTTGCATGAGTGGCTGCATGTATTCTCCTTTGAGTTATAGTGCACTGACAGATTGGTTCTTACCACCAACTGACTACACTCAATAGGTTAACACATACCCACTTGTAGATCTTCTCTGATCCAAATCTCCAGCCCAGTCTGCATCAACAAAGCCATGGATATCCAAAACTCTGTCCAATCTTGGTCTTCCTTGGTAACACAAACCATAATCTCTAGTGCCACGCAAATACCTGAAAACCCACTTCACTGTTGTCCAATGCTCCTTGCCTAGTTTTGACATAAACCTGCTCAATACTCCCACTGCATGTGCAATGTCTGGTCTACTATAGACCATTGCATACATCAGGCTACCGACTGCACTTGCATATGGAACACAGGACATATCCTATTCCTCTTCTTGTGTCTTGGGACACTATTCAGTAGATAACTTTACACCTACATGAATAGGTGGTGAGCTCCAGTATTGTAGCAATAATGCTACAACTCCTGAGGCTTCCTGTCTCTCATTTTATCAACCCGGTCGTTCGTACAAACTTGGAAGCGACGGTGCTATATGCACAAGTACTAGCTCTTGTCGCAGCTGCCACTTGGTCAGCTGG
>APFE030492266.1:0-11214 GCA_000404065.3 Pinus taeda | reverse complement strand
TGACATATACATCAAATGGTATCTATAAAATTGTATGTTTTCTCCTCCACATCACACACACCCCCAAACAACATCCCCTATAGAGGAAGTGGGTAAATTTGAGCAAGCAAGCATATTGACCCTTCAACCAATCAACCATCGTGTTAACAAACAACACTACCACCTTGTGGACCCTAGGATTGTGGGTGTTCAATATGTTGAGATATGCTTACATTTTTTTATTATTATTATTTTTTAATTTCTGAAAAAAATTCTCTTATGAAAACATTGTTTGTATATATAGTAGAAGTACATCTAGTCTAGAAAATTTATACTTTTTGACATATAACACAAAATATAACTAGAATTGAACTAAATTGCAAGATAAGTTCATGCCTTCAAACTCTCTAGTTTAAGTTTGATTAGAAATCTAATATTTTATTGTGTATGTATTGCAAATGGCTTGTTCTAGTGAGCATGGATATGTGAAGTACAAAATGGACTCTCACATTTTATATAGCAATCTCAAAGAAATGTATGTTTCTTTGTATGAGTAATTATTGCGTTCAACTCTCTCGTTTAACTTATATAACGATTCTAATAACTTATTGTGTATCTGTTGTAGGTGGCTTGTTTTGATGAGCACAAGAAAGTGTTATACAAAAGAAAGTGTCCATCCTTATAAAACAAACTATAAGGGAGGTGAGTTTACTATTATAAATCATTATTGGTTTTGAAATATGTTTACCATTTCTAACTGTGTTTATTTTAACCTTATTCAACCCACTTTTTTTTCTTTTCAGTGGAGCACAACGCATTGCAGGAGAGATGATGAGCAAAGGGGATGTTTGCAATTTTTTCTTTGTTTTTGTGTGCATGTTTTGTCTTGTTGAGTTTGAGCATGGCCATGCTGTGTTGTACACGTTTTCCTTTGTTTTGCATTTTTTTTCTCCTTTTTGTAGTTTGGTCTTGATTTTGTTTGTTGGGTATGTTGTACTCATTTTCTTTCGTTTTTTTGTTATTTTTTGTTTTTTTTTAAATCTTATGTTTTTTGTTTTTTTTAATCTTATGTTTTTTGTAGTTTGGTTTGGGTTTCGTTTGTTGGGTGTGGAAAAGGAAATGAAGGAAGCAGATAGAGAAAATGGAGATATCTATGGAGAAAATGAAGGTGAGTCAACATATCTTTATGTAGTGCACTTCAGTTAAAAGTATCTTTGGCTAATTTGTGCCTCCATTTGTTTGCTATTCAAATTATTATATATTTGATCTATGCTCTCATAATTGGGTATATTGATCTTTTTTACATAATGAGCAACAATAGTTGTATAGTCTACAAAGGTCAAGTGGTGAAGATGCACTAGACATTCAACAAACGTGGCATAAATGATTGGTGAAGCATACTTTTCTCCTACAAAATACTATTGTTCGCTAATACACAATCTTTGTTGTTGTTTTTTCCACAATGATTTATCCTTTTGTCATGGTTTTTAGGTAGTATGATTTTTTTATGAGTGTGAGATACGAGTTTTTTCCTACAACTTTGATTTAAAAGAAATGGAAAAGTTATACTAGGGTTCACATGTTTAGGGCTTATTGTTCATGATTGTCACTGCTATAATATTAGCCAAGGGAGGGCAAGTATGTGTATGGTTAATTCATCGCTCTGTATATTTGCTATTCAGGCTCTCACGGTTTATTCATGATCTCATATATAATATTACTTTGTGCAGTGCGTGACTACAATTTTATTGTCTAGTAGGGTCGATTGGAGAAGATACCTTAGACATTGTAGATGCAGTGCAGAGGATGGGTGAGTGAAGTTGTTTTCCAACAAAATATGTTACTATTATTTGTTTGCTCGACACTTTCTCCTAGCATGGTTCTTGGTTAATATCACTCAATTAGTGGTTTGACATATACATAAATAGTATGTTTAAATTTATATGCTTTCTTGGTCCACATCACACACATAGTCCCACGCAATGTGCCTTAGAGAGGAGGATGGTAAGGTCGAGCAAGCAAATATATTGAGCCTTTGACCAATCAACCATTATGCTAATATACAACACCACTACCTTGTGACCCCTAGGATTTTGGGTAGTCATTATGTTTAAATATGCATTGATTCCTCTTACAAAAACAATTATTTCTCTTATGATAACATTGATTGCATTATTCCTAGTAGAATTACATCCAGTTTACAAAATTTATATATTTTGAGATATAGCATTGAATATAAATGGTCTGGAATTAAGTTGGATGACAAGTTCATGCCTTTAACTCTCTAGTTCAACTTTTATTAGAATTCAATTTTTTTTTATTTTGTATCTACTCCAGATGGTTGATTCCAGAGATGATTGCAGAGAGCACAGATACTTGAAATACGAAATGGATTATCCACCTTTATATAACAAAACTCAAAGAGAGGTATGCTTTACATTATGATTGATTATTGCATTCAACTCTCCAGTTTAACTTGTATAATGATTCTAATATCTTATTATTTATTTGTTGTAGATGTCCCGTTCTAGTGAGCATGAGTAAGTGGAATGCAAAATCAAGTGTCTATCCTTATATAACAAACTTTAGACGAGGTATGTTTGCTATTATGAATAATTATTTGTTTTGAATTATGCTTACCAATACTATCTGTGTTTATTAACCCCGCTTTTTTTCCTTTTCAGCGAAGGAGAGTACACTATAGTAGAGATAATGTGCAAAGGGGAAGTTTGCAATTTTTTATTTGTTGTTCTCTATGTTTTGTTTTTGTTGAGTTTAAGCATGGCCATGCTTTGTGTTGTAATCGTTTTCCTTTGTCTTGCATTTTTGCTCATTTCTTGTAGTTTGGTCTTGGTTTTGTATGTTCGGTGTGCGAAAGGAAAGGAAGGCAACAGGGAGACGAAATCAAAAAGATGAGATGGAGGATATCGTTCATAAATGAAGGTATGTTTCTTTATATGAGTAATTATTGCATTCAACTTTCTAGTTTAACTTATATGACGATTCTAATATCTTATTTTGTATTTGTTGTAGATGGCTTGTTCTGATGAGTACAAGCAAGTGGAAAACAAAAAGGAGTGTCCATTGTTATAAAATAAACTCTAGGGGAGGTGCGTGAGGCATATTTTTCTCCTACAAAGTACTATTTTCATGTAATACACTGAAATATTTGCTGTTTGCACAAAATGATTTGTAATGGTTTCGAGATAGTATGATATTTCTCATGGGTGTGAGATTTAAGATTTTTCTGATAACTTTGATATAAAAGAAATGGAGACGTTATACTGGGCTTGTTTTTCATTATTACCACTACTATAATATTAGCCAAGGGAGGGCAAGATACGTATGGTTAATTCATCGCTCTATATATTTGTTATTTAAGCTCTCATGGTTTATTCGTGATCTCATATATAATATTACTTTGTGCAGTGACTATAATTATAGTGTCTAGGAGAGTCGAGTGGAGCGATGTTGTTCTCTAACAAAATAGTCTTACTATTTTTTGTTTGCTCGACGTTTTCCCTTCTAGCATGGTTCTTGGGTATTACCACTTAATTAGTGGTTTGGCCTATACATAAAATAATATGTTTAAATTTATATGCTTTCTTGGTCCACATCACACGCATGCCCCCAGACAACATGCCTTAAAGAGGAGGATGGTAAGGTTGAGCAAGCAAGCATATTGAGCCTTCGACCAATCAACCATTATGCTAATAGGCAACACTATTGCCTTGTGGCCCCTAAAATTTTGGGTTGTCAATATTTTTAAATATTCTTAGATCGCTCTTACAAAAAGAATTATTTCTCTTATGATAACATTGATTGCATTATTCCTAGTAGAATTACATCTAGTTTAGCAAATATATATATTTTGAGATATAGCATGGAATATAAATGGACTCGTATTATGTTCAACGACAAGTTCATGCCTTCAACTCTCTAGTTTAACTTTTATTAGAATTCTTATATTTTATTTTGTATCTACTCTAGATGGTTGATTCCAATGAACACAAATATGTGAAATACAAAATGGATTATCCCCCTTTATATAAAAATACTCAAAGAGAGTTATGTTTCACATTATGTTTGATTTTGCATTCAACTGTCCAATTTTACTTGTATAATGATTCTAATATCGTATTATTTCTCTGTTGTAGATGGCTTGTTCTGGTGAGCACGAGTAAGTTGAATACAAAATCGAGTGTCTATCCTTATATAACAAACTTTGGATGAGGTATGTTTTCTTCTATGAATAATTATGTGTTTTCAATTATACTTACCATTACAATTTGTGACTTTATTTTAACCTTATTCACCCCTCCTTTTCTTTTTCTTTTCAGCGAAGGAGATGACACTACAATAGAGATAATGTGCAAAGCGGAAGTTTGCAGTTTTTTGTTTGTTGTTGTCTATATGCTTTGTTTTTGTTGAGAACATGGTCATGCTTTCTGTTGTACTCGTTTCCTTTGTTTTGCATTTTTTCTCTTTTCTTGTAGTTTGGTCTTGGTTTTGTTTGTTGTGTTATGTGAAAGGAAAGGAAGACAACATGGAAACGAAATAAAAGAGATGAGATGGATGTTATCATTCATAAATGAAGGTGATTCGCCTTAACTATGTGCAATGCTCTTCAGTTATAATTATCTTTCGTTTATTCGTGTGTGCATTTGGTTCTTTTTTACTTATTATATGTTTTATATGTGGTCTCATACATTACTATATTTATTTGCTTTGTGCAGTGAGCGACCACTGTTGTATAGTGGTTAAGATACCCTAGACATTCTACAAAAACAAAGTGGACGATCGGTGAGCCATATTTTTTAGGGTAAGAATGTATGTGCATCATTAATTTATTGCTCTGTATATTTGTTATCACTTTTTCTCTTGGTTTATTCGTGATCTCATATATAATATTACTTTTTGCAGTGAGTGACTATAATTGCAGTGTCTAGGATGGTCGAGTGGAGAAGATATCTTAGGCAATGTAGATGCAACATATAGGATGGGTGAGTGAGATGGTTTTCCAAGAAAATAGTATTATATTTGTTTTTTTGCACGACTATTTCTCCTTCTAGCATGGTTCTCGGGTAGTACTACTCAATTAGTGGTTTGACATATACATCAAATGGTATCTATAAAATTGTATGTTTTCTCCTCCACATCACACACACCCCCACACAACATCCCCTATAGAGGAAATGGGTAAATTCGAGCAAGCAAGCATATTTACCCTTCAACCAATCAACCATCATGTTAACAAACAACACTACCACCTTGTGGACCGTAGGATTTTGGGTGTTCAATATGTTGAGATATGCTTACATTATTTTATTATTGTTATTTTTTTTTAAATTTCTGATTTTTTTTTTTTTATCTCTTATGAAAACCTTGCTTGTATATATAGTAGAAGTACATCTAGTTTAGAAAATTTATGCCTTTTTGACATATAACACAAAATATAACTAGACTTGAACTAAATTGCATGACAAGTTCATGCCTTCAAACTCTCTAGTTTAACTTTGATTAGAAATCTAATATTTTATTGTGTATGTATTGCAGATGGCTTGTTCTAGTGAGCATGAATATGTGAAGTACAAAATGGGCTCTCACATTTTATATAGCAATCTCAAAGAAATGTATGTTTCTTTATATGAGTAATTATTGCGTTCAACTCTCTAGTTTAACTTATATAATGGTTCTAATATCTTATTGTGTATCTATTGTAGATGGTTTGTTCTGATGAGCACAAGAAAGTCTAATACAAAAGAAAGTATCCATCATTATAAAACAAACTATAAGGGAGGTGAGTTTACTATTATAAATCATTATTGGTTTTGAAATATGTTCACCATTACTAACTGTGTTTATTTTAACCTTATTCAACCCACTTTTTTTCTTTTCAGTGGAGCACAACACATTGCAGGAGAGATGATGAGCAGAGGGGATGTTTGCAATTTTTTCTTTGTCTTTGTTTGCATGTTTTGTCTTGTTGAGTTTGAGCATGGCCATGCTGTGTTGTACACGTTTTCCTTTGTTTGCATTTTTTTTCTCCTTTTTGTAGTTTGGTCTTGTTTTTGTTTGTTGGGTATGTTGTACTCATTTTCCTTTGTTTTTTGTTTTTGTTTTTGTTTTTTTTTTTAAATCTTACGTTTTTTGTTTTTTGTTTTTTTTTAATCTTGTGCTTTTTGTAGTTTGGTTTGGGTTTCGTTTGTTGTGTGTGGAAAAGGAAATGAAGGAAGCAGATAGAGAAAATGGAGATATCTATGGAGAAAATGAAGGTGAGTCAACATATCTTTATGTAGTGCACTTCACTTAAAAGTATCTTTGGCTAATTTGTGCCTCCATTTGTTTTCTATTCAAATTATTATATGTTTGATCTATGCTCTCATAATTGGGTATATTGATCTTTTTTACATAATGAACAACTACAATTGTATAGTCTACAAAGGTCAAGTGGTGAAGATGCACTAGACATTCAATAAAAGTGGCATAGAGGATGGGGAGGAAAAAGACATGAAAAACATGGCTTATAAAAATAAATTCATTTTTTCACAAGCATGAAAAGCATGCTTAAAATATAATTTATCTTTTGTCAAAAAATATAATTTATCTTTCATCATTACAAGTACAATTTTTTTTACATTATGAAGAGCGACCATAGCTACAAAATTCAACACTACCTCTTAGGTAGGGAGGTATTCATAATGATTATCCAGATGTTCTATGTTGAAATATTTTTTCTAAGAGTAAGGTTTCACAATTCACAGTATCATAATCATTTAGGTCAATACACTTGACCTATAACATCTACTTAGTACCATTACCCAGGTTAACACACCTAACCTATGGTACATCATCAATATACACTAGGTACCATCATCTAGGCGAGCACACTTAGCCTGTGGTACAACTAGTCACCATGATCCAGTCAATGCCTCAGCCTCATGGTATACAAAATAGTACGGGTTTTCCATCACCATGGTCAAACGTTAAGGAATATCCATGTTCCAACTTCGCAGGGTTGACCAAATGCTACAAGATATCCACAACGTCATTCCATAGGTCTCATTCTAGGCCATGATGCTATATGGGCTCACTAAGTGAGTAACCGAGCCTGATGTTGAAAAGGCACCTACTCTTACTCTTAACCGGGTCAAAACAATGAAAGGCACCTACTCTTTCAAGTAGCCGAGCCAAATCAATGAAAGGCACCTACTCTTTGAGTAGTCTCTACCATTCCTAATTCTACTCATAGTACTTGACACAGGGATAACGTCCCTAATTACAGTCACAATACTTGACACAGTAAGAATGTTTGTCCACCAGAGCATTTTTCCTAATTTTGATCAATGTACTTGATATAGGGACAACATCCCTAATCCAATTAGAGTACATGACACATGATGAATGCTTGTTCATGATGTTATCAAATCTATCAACCCATTTTGCCTAATTTTGGTCAATGTACTTGATGAAGGGATAACCTCCCTCATTCCGGTCAAAGTACACGACAGAGAGAATCCATATCCATGATGTAATATCATCTCGCTCCCTCTTGACCAGGAAGGTATCAACAAGTCCTAGCTTGTCCTTGAAGTACAAGAACTTCACTCGGGACAACGGTTTTGTTAGAATATCAACTATTTCCTCATTAGTAGGAATACACTGATGCCTCACTCTACTCCCTTCAGCACCAAGACACAAACAATAGAAACTACTGGATGTACTCTTCCCATCTTATAACATTCCTTGCTCAATCAGAATCAATATGATCCCGCAACACCTCAAACCATAGTATCATGCAAATATATCAATACATATTGCAAAGCAAGTGCCTTGTTTATCAAGGAGCCAATGAACAACTCAGACTCGAAATCCCTCAGATTGTTCACTATGGATTTACAATCTATCATTCCAAACTTTCAATCCCAACAAAAACCCTTCATATCAAGTTCAACAACCAATTCCTTCTTAATCTATAAAAGAGTCAAATCTTTCTGCCATAGTTAATCCTTTTAACACATGAAGCCTTCTCAAAGATACCATTTCCAATGACTTATTCAATTGTACAAAGTATTCCTCAATCATAAATATTCTTCTCATGTACCTCAAAGTCTTAAGGTAGCCCTTATGTACACTTCTTCTTTCGTTGAGGACCATCTTTTCATTCATCTCGTATGCTTTTCAACAGAAATCATAAAAATAAATTTCAACAAAAGTGTACTTGACAATATGTCCCTTCATAGGTTTCTCCCCTCTTACTAAGGTAGTCCTTTGCTTTGTACTTATCTCAAGTTGCTATAAACTTCGTCAAATCACCATTGGCTTCTGTTAGGCAAAAGTCAAGACATACTTCAAACTTGATGATCAAACTGCTCCCTCTGAATCCAAATCTTTCTTTGAGTCTTGCTTTGTTCTTTTATTCTTATCAATTGTTACCAAAACTTAGACAACTTTCATCATGTACCTGCACTCCTCACTGGGAGATCATAAAAAAAAATTACAACTAGGAAAGGAATATGAAAACAAGAGATTAACTACTAGAGAAATCAACAATAGTAACGGTAAGGAAGAGAGATAGAATACTTATATTTTAGAAGGATATCATCTCCCTCTTGATCTTAGACTTCTCGCATCCATTTTGCAAATCAACCATCTCCATATGATGTCATTTCATGAGCTAGAGTTTTTTAGTGGAGACGTCCCTACCCTAAGGTTTCGTCTATAACCCTAGGGATTTCTAGTCTAAGCCTTTTCCTGCTAGAGTTTAGAAACCCTAGAAGTCCAAAGATCAATATGCTCTCTATACAAGTGATGAATCTAGGGTTATGTTCATAACCCCCAAAGTCTTTCAAACCTTAGATCTTTTAACATCTATTTTGTGCTTACGCTAGATTCATGCAATCCTCATTCTTTGGCAAACTTCCATTGATGGCGCCGGTGATGATAATGAGAGGTTCTACAATTGACTTTGGTCTCCCATCTTAAAGAGGAATTCAACCTTTTCATCAAAAGCTTCACCGTTCTAGTGGAAAATTACCTTTTTATATCAAGGATCATAGAATCCTTGATTTATAAGAAGTTTGCTCTTTTCTTGAGAATGATTCAAATCACCAAACAACTTTTTGCAATTGTTTATCTTAACTTCCTTGGGTTCAACAGAAACATCAGGGATCAAGGCATGTAGTGCAAGATGTCTTCTACACATTTCTACAGAGGTGACGAAATATTTTCTTAACTCATCTTCTGACTATGTCATTATATCTTAGAATGCTTAGCATACCTTTCTTATCCCCATATCCTTTTGGTCTTTTTTTGGCTGTTACAACAAAAGTTGAAGATCTTCACAAGGTTCTAACTCCATTGGGCTTATACTGTCTTGAATTGCGAGTATAGAGGCAACCCTTAGAAATGGTTATATGGCACAAACTAGCTTACTTGGATCGAGGGAGACATATTTTGTAATTTCAACCTCAACAAAACTTTTCTTTTAAACAAATACATACCTTGCAAGGAAATTTCTTGAAGAATAATACTCTTGCTGGGTTTGACACTGAGTGGAGCAATTTGAATTGCCTTCTAAGATCCTTCGGTCTTGGAGCCTTTTTCAACCTTCTCAGGAGCTCTAGTTATATCTCAGACTATCGGTCTATACCTCATATGAACCTCAGATCTGTACCATAGAATTGTCTCAAATTTTACCCTTCTAACTTCACTACAGAGTACCACATAAATAATTCGTTCTTGCCATAGGTATAACTCTATTCAACACAGAATGACTTGGGTCTTAGTGGGATCTCGACTTCACCTTAGAAGAATTTTGGCCTATATCACAGAAGCACTTGACTTCACTTTGGATTGGCAGATAACAAATAGATCTAAAGACTAATAGGGATTTGAAAATTTGCTTGGAGTGCAAATGGCTTATTTGATTAGAGCTTCTTTAGCTCAAGTATAGACTTGACCTTTAAATCTCAGTCACTTTAATTGCTTCTTCAAAAGGTGATGATTTTAGTGCTCCTTCACTTCACTTAAACCCACCTATGGTACATCATCAATATACACTAGGTACCATCATCTAGGCTAACACACTTAGCGAGTGGTACAACTAGTCACCATGATCCAGTCAATGCCCCAACCTCATGGTATACAAACTAGTACAGGTTTTCCACCATGGTCAATCCTTAGAGAATATCCACGTTCCAACTTCGCAGGGTTGGCCAAATGCTACAAGACATCAACATCCCCATTCCATAGGTCTCATTCTAGGCCATGATGCTATATGGGCTCACTCAATGAGTAACCGAGCTTGATGTTGAAAAGGTACCTACTCTTACTAGTAACCGGGGCCAAAACATTGAAAGGCATCTACTCAATTAAGTAGCCTCTACCATTCCTAATTCTAGTCATAGTACTTGACACAGGGACAACGTCCCTAATTCCGGTCACAATACTTGACACAGGAAGAATTTTTGTCCACCATATCATTTTTCCTAATTTCGATCAATGTACTTGATACAGGGACAACGTCCCTAATTCCAATTAGAGTACATGACACATGAAGGATGCTTGTTCATGTGTTATCAAATCTATCAACCCATTTTGCCTAATTTCGGTCAATGTACTTGACACAGGGATAACCTCCCTCATTCCGGTCAAAGCAAATGACACAAGGAGAATCCATATCCATGATGTAATATCATCTCGCTCCCTCTCAACTAGGAAGGTATCAACAAGTCCCAGCTTGTTCCTAAAGTAAAAGAACCAATGTTGCATGAAGCAGGGACGAAACGGTGACGCGTAAGCATCATTTTCCAAAAATCTAGGAAGCGAAGCATCTCGGAAGTGTCTACTATATATATATATATATATTGCATTTATATTAAAAAAACATCCAAAATACCAAATTAGTTGTAGAAGACATGAAAACATGCGTATTTTTACATAAATCAAGATAGATATGGCATCCATTGTACATTAATGATTAATTATTCCAGCATCAACCATCTACAATCTAGATTCCTCTTCTCTTGTATAACCTTTGCCTCTACTTCAATTCTATAGGGATTTTAGTCAACATTGCCTAATTTTGATCAAACAACTCAATCCAAGCCTTATAATATGGTAGAGAAAGCTTAACATGCCTGATTAATGATTTTGACTTGAGTGAAGGGTACATAATTGTTAAGACCATGAGAAAGGAGTTCAACAATCAATAACACCAACACTTGGGGGGGG
>APFE030492263.1:0-76872 GCA_000404065.3 Pinus taeda | reverse complement strand
AGGGCTTTGAGGTGCATGGGAAGGAGTCCAATGTATGCAGACTGAAGAAGGCCCTTTATGGCCTGAAGCAAGCTCCCAGAGCTTGGTACTCCAGGATAGATACTTATTTGCAGGGGATGGGTTTCACAAAGAGTGAGGCAGATCCGAACCTTTACTTTATTGTGCTAGGTGAGGAGCCTCTCATTCTGGTGCTGTATGTGGATGACTTGGTCATTACAGGTGCAGAGAGACTCATAGAGCACTGCAAGAGAGATCTTGCGACGGAGTTTGAGATGAAGGACATTGGCTTGATGCATTACTTTTTGGGTTTGAAGGTGTGGCAGGAGGAGGGGCATTTCTTCCTGGGGCAGGGGAAGTATATTGTGGACATCCTTAGCAGATTCCACATGGAGGATTGTAGACCCATGTCGACACCGATGATTACCAACTGGAAGAAGCTTCATGTTTCGGATTCCGAGTTGGTGGATCCCACATTGTACAAGCAACTGATTGGTTCCTTAATGTATTTGGTCAACACTAGACCAGATATCTGTTTTGCAGTCAACACGATGAGTCAGTTTATGTGTGAGCCTAGGAAGGTTCACTGGGTGGCTGCAAAACACATTTTGCGGTACTTGCAGGGGACAGTGGATTATGGTCTGGATTACAGGCAGGGAGATGGAGTGAGATTGGTAGGATACACTGATTCTGATTGGGCAGGTTGTGCTTCTGATAGGAAGAGCACTTCAGGGTGCTGTTTTGGGTTGGGTTCAGCAGTAGTGTCATGGTTCAGCTGGAAGCAGCAGTCAGTAGCACTGAGTTCAGCAGAAGCAGAGTATATGGCAGCTAGTCTAGCTAGTTGTGAGGCCATCTGGCTTCGCAAGATGTTGTTTGGCTTATTTGGTCAGCGGTTGAGACTTTCAGTGATTTACTGTGATAATCAGAGTTGCATTAAACTCACGGAGAATCCAGTATTTCATGACAGGTCAAAGCATATCGGGATCAGATATCATTTCATCAGAGACTATGTTCAGAAGGGAGCTGTGAAGCTTGAGTATATTTCCACTGATGAGAAGGTAGCAGACATTCTTACCAAAGCCTTACCACGGGGCAAGCATGTTTACTTCAGAGACAAGATGGGTGTGGTGAGGGACACCTTCCTCGGTAAGAGGGAGTGTTGAAATTTGGTACCGGAGGACAGGTGGTTCCCTTAGGCTTTGATCTTTGGCCTAGGGAAAAGTGTCCAAAAGATTTTAATTTTTCTCCTAAAGTGACTTTATAATTTTTATAAAGTTAAAATCTAATTTAAAAGTGACTTTAAGTGATAAAGTTACTAAGTCTAATTTTAAAGTGACTTTTATAAAGTCAATGAAAAATTAGAAAGGAAAAGTGACTTTGGAAATAAATGACTAAGTGGGTCTTTATTAAAGTGGGTGAATTAAAAAATAGAAAGTGAGATTTAAATGTGCATTTAATCTCAACGATTGATCTAAATCTATCTCAGCCATTGGATTTAGGGATCACCCAAAAGTCATTTAGGGTTGGGTTAAAGGAGGAAAAGGAGGAAAATATCATTCATTCTTCCATGAGCAGATTGGGAGAAGGAGAGCAAGAGAGCAAGGGAGATTTCTGGACAAGAAAGAGAAAGAGGCAGCAGTTTGGCACACATACCAGGCAACTCTTCAGCAAATCAGAACAACAGAAAGAACAAGCATACAGCTGAAAGAACCAGCAATAAAAGGCAGATTTTTGCTGAGCAAACAGTAAAAGACAGATTTGTTTTTGCACAGAAATCGAGGCAGCTGATTTTCTGCACAAAAATCGAGGTCCGTACAGCCTGTTCGCACCGTCCGTACCGTCCGTATGGGCGTCCGTACAGTTGCCGTGCAACATTGTGTTGCTGTTTGGAAATTTCCAGTGGGCTGTGAGGCTCAGAAATCGAGATAAGTTGGAAATTTGTTTGCTGATTTTTGCTGATTTTCGCTGAAATTCTACTTAAAGGCATTTCCAAAATAAAGAAGAGCTCTCAAACTGGTTTTCCCCAAGAGTTGTTGGGGGTTTTCCGGGTCACATTGGACCAAAATATAGTGTTTAATGACTGTTTATTATTGCTGATTTTTATTTCTGCAATTTCCAGCATTCTGTAAATTTTCCAGAATTTGTGTTTTCAGCAAATTTATTTTTTCTAGCCTGTTGAATGTATGTTTATGGGAAAGGGAATTTAACTACATGGGAGAAATAAGGAGAAACTGAAAACCGAGGTGGGAAAACAGAAATTTTTACATTTAGTACGTTGGCTGGATATGATTTTGCAACACTGTTGTGACTGGAACTGGTTGTTGTTTCAAGCATCTTCTTGGTTTTACTATTGTCTATCGTCAAGCCTTTCAAGCCTTAAAGTGCATTCCCTTCATTTTGCCCAAGGGCTAGGAACAAATGGATTGAATTCATCACCACAATATCCATGCTATTGTTGAAAAGTGTAAGTAGGTTCAGTCTTCATAATGACATGTGTAATTTTCATTTTATGTAATTGATGAAAAGAAGAAAAATAAAATTATTATTGTAATGCTTGTCTCACGGGTTTCATGAGCAAGGAATTTTATTTTTAGTCAAGGCTCCCATTGTGAGCCTTTAGGATTTGTCATCTAGTCATAAAAGTCAAATTGAGTCTATGTCATGTTTGAAGGACCCTTCTTGGGCATGTTACATTTTGTATGAGTCATTAGATAAGTATGAAAGTCCTCCAAGACAAACACAAGACCTCTCCTTCAAGTTGGCTACAAGATGAAGTAAATAATCTACACAAACAAACATGTCAGCTCACTCTCTCTCAAGTCGACTTATTATAGGCTCCAACCACTATAAATAGGGTAGCTCGACATCATTTCAGGCAGAGATTTTCGGTCAAGGTCTGAAGTGTAAGGAAGTGCGAGAATCACTTGGGAAGAAACCTTAGGGCCAGTGAAAGAAGGGATGGAAGAGCGAAGACTATTTAGGTCTGTTTTAGTTAACCTTCACTCACATGTGCGAAGAAAAAGCACTATTTCTATTGTAGAAAAGGCTGAAGTATTGCAGATCCGTAAGAAGGTCAAATCAAGAGAAGACAAGGGTGTATCTCTAGCCGAGTTACCAAGGAAAGGAACTCCCTCTAAAGTGAAGGGAATCAAGTCATAAAGGGAAGGTCTTGTGAATGAATTAGGGTTTCTGAATTAGGGTGAACAATTGCAAACCTAATTCAAGGAAGCCGAAAGTTTGAAGTAGAATGAAACCAAAGCTGAAGAGGAACTGAGAGGAAGGAAGAAGCAGAAGGTTGACTATCATTGACTAAGGATCTCATCAAGGGAAGTTGTGTCTTGGTCTTGGAGTGGAAAACAGGTCAAGGGTCATGGTCTTGGCATTCGTCAATTGGAATCTTTATAAGAAGAACAATTTGTTCGGATTTTCCTCTCAAGAAGGAGAGGGTTTGGCCCTTGCTGATAGCCAATATTCTGTGTCCCTTGTCTCTTTATGGTTTATACATTTGTAGCTATTTGATGAAAAAGAACACTAATAATCTAAGTAAAGGAAGATCCTAATCCAAGAAAGTAACAAACATTCACAAGCAGTTACTAATAGAATAGAAATCACTTAATCTCGATGCCCTAGATTTCTCAACATGGTATTAGAGCTAAGGTGACTAAGTCAAGGAAGGCCATCTTATTAAGGGACACTCAACGATCAAATCTTAGGGAAGGCATCAAAGCAAAGATCATCTTGAAGACAAGATCTACAAAGAAAGCATCAAAACCCTAGATCAAAGAAGTCTACAAAGAAGTATTGGGATCATCATCAAGAAAAGAAGACCAAAACCCTACATCTACTCAAGTTGAAAAGATCTATGAATCAAGTTGAAGTGTTTTGAAGACTAATCATCCAAAGGAAGCTAGATCAAAAGGCGTTGTCATCAAGACTCTAAGGCGATCTCTCTCTCGTTGAAACAAGATTCCTACCACTGAAGACATCATCAAGAAGTCATCATTGATCTTCATCAACAAGACTTCAACATCAAAAATGATCTCCCTCTCTATGAGATCAAGGATAATTATTGAAGAAAATGATCTTCATCAAGTAGAAGTTTTATATTCTCTATATAATCATCAACATCAAAGAAGCAACAAGTAGAAGGAGCATCCTATCAAGTAAGTTTATTTATGCCCACATTTGAATGTGTCAAAATATCTTTTTGCGAGGAAAGAAATAAATTGGTTGGGGCTTCAAACTATCTTGCATGGAAGAAAAGGACAAATTTGAATCTCATTGAAAATGAGGTTATGGAACATGTCAAAGGATCTATCACTAAACCAAGAAAGGAAGATGCTCAAGCTCTTGCAAAGTATATGAAAGGGGAAGTTAGGGCTCAAAGAATTCTCATAGAATCCATCAAGGATCCCCTCATCCCATATGTATCTAAACTCAAAACTTCAAAAGCAATCAATGGCAAACTGGTAGAGTTGTATTTCGTAAGCATTGCTAGAGAAGTCATCTCATTAAGGCAAAAACTCTACAAGCTGAAGATGTCAAGGGAAGATGGAATAGCCTCATACTTTATGGGGATATCTAAGATTCAGGATCAACTTCAAGATCTGGGAGAAGTCATGTCTGATGGAGAAATGACTACAGTTGTACTAAATGCATTACTGGAGGAGTGGGGTAACTTTACTTCAAGTATTTATGGGAAGAAAGAAGCTACTCCATTCCAGGATCTGTGGTCTCTGTGCAAGATTGAAGAATCTAGACTCAAGTCCAAATTTGATGTGGGAGCAGGTGAGCAAAATCAAGCTTATGCTACCATGACAAGAAGAAAGGGAAAATTTGGGACGTCTGGTTATGGGAAAAAGAAAAGGGACATGACTAAGTTTCAATACTATGGGTGTAAAGAATATGGGCACTACAAAAGAGATTTTCTGAAAATCAAGAAGGACAATAGAAAAAGAGGAAGAGAAGAAGCCCATATCACCAAAGAAGTGGAGGAAGATGAAAAGAAGAAGTCCAAGAAAGATGAAATAAGAGATGTCTATTATGATTGAGATAGTCTTTTCAAGTTCCTAAGTCTTTTGTTTTAAGATATGGCTATCATGATTCACTAAGAAAAATAATGGGATGCATCAAGGCATCATAGAAGCATTGAAACAAGAGCTCGGGACATCATCATAGAGAAGCATTAAAGGTGGTTGGAATCTATGACAGTCAATAATGAAGGGTATAACTCTTGGAAATCTCATTGGAAACATAAGTGGCACTTATGGAAAAGAAAAAGGCCATCCAGGTCAAAGCTCATCATACAACAGTGAAAAGGAAACATCTGCTAGATGGGGATACTCTAGATCCTCAAGATTCTCTAATGGAATCTTCATTAAAAGGTTCACTGATCAAGAGAGGAAGCAAGTGTTTCATCAAGAATTTCAAATTTGTGGAATTCATGGGATGATGGTATGATGACATAAAAGGTGAAGTAGATCAAGTTATTGAAGCTCTTTCAATTAAGGAAGTTGCTGCAGGAAGTCTGGATGACCCAAAGGAAAATGAGGTATGTATGTTTATATTCAATATTGAAGAGTCATGTAATATGGTTGTAGGTAACATGGATCAATGCTCTATCTTGAGAGCATAATCAAAAGGAAGGATCTCCTCCCTCGAAGAAATGCAAGAATGCATGGATCACACATGCACTAGATGAAATGAACATAATATGTCCTCATATGAAGCATGAGGTAGTTGACATTGATTGGAGGAACTTTGATTAGAAGTTCTTGAGAATGAAATGTGTGAAGAAAGGAAGGAAGAGATGGTGGATGTGAAACCATGGAAAATGGCAATCAATATCCAAATACCAAGAAGATTTGACTAGGATATCTCGATGAAAGATATGAAGACTCTGATGGAGTCTGAAAAAGAAAGAGACCCTTGACAATATATATCTTTGGGAGATGTGTCGATATGTATGTAGGATGCTAATGCAAACTAGAAGATGTCACAATGAAAGACCATCAAAAAGGTAATTTTGATTTAAGTACTTATTTCTTATTTTTGAACAAATATCTAGATGGGCTTATGCAAGGTTGTTGAGGGAAGATCTATGGATATATTCCACCATTGATGCCCATGTTGTAGGATGAAAGATCCTTATGGAAACATGGCATGAAGAAGGTAGCATGGCATGAAGGAAGGCCATATATGAACAAATGGATCACTTTCTGATGATGACATGACTGACTCATGGATGAAAGTGATGGATGGTCTATTCCCTATGAAGAAGTCCCAAACATGAAGACTCTTAGGTAACGAAAATAAGTTCATGACATCGTGAGGAGTTCTTCAAGCAACTGGTTGTCCCATTATCTCCACTTGAGGAGTTATTGTAGGTCCCTAATTAAGAGGGAGCTTGGAAACAAGTTTCTTACTTGGTAGAAACTTGGAAGCAAAATTCCTAAGCCAAGAGGGAGCTTAGGTACGCTCCTTCCGTAGGAATGAGTACACCCCTTTATTGGAGTAGATATATCCTCCCTAATTAAGAGGGAGAGATAGATACATCATTCTTGTCTTTACTCGGGAAGACAAACTGGAGGATTGGGAAAACATTTGGCATCCGATACTCTTTGAGGATGAGTTAGGGCATCCAATATAAGAGTAGCCGTAGAGGACCAAAATTCTTTGAGGATTGGAAATCCAAGATAAGAATAGTCCTGGTGGAACACACTTTGAGAACCGGGGTGGGGTATGTTCTGAGAGAGACAATAATGAGGGTGTCTATACATCGTTGCTCTTGCCAGCATTGTGCTTAGATCTCGGGGAGAGATAGAGCTATTAGTCAAAGCCTTGCTATGTCACAATGCTGGTTGATATGATGCTACATAAAGGGGTTACCAATCCGATTCTTCTTATGAGAAATTCTTCAGATTGAGAATGACCAAGTACCATTATGAATACCTCCCTAGTTAAGAGGCAGTGTTGAAAAGTGTTACCAGGTTCAGTATTCATAATGACTTGTGTAATTGTGATTTTATATAATTGATGAAAAGAAGAAAAATAAAATTATTCTTATAATGCTTGTCTCATGGGTTTCATGAGAAAGGCATTTTATTTTAGTGATGGCTCCCATTGTGAGCCTTTAGGATTTGTCATCTAGTCATAAAAGTCAATTTTAGTCTATGTCATGTATGAAAGACCCTTCTTGGGCATGTTACATTTTGTATGAGTCATTAGATAAGTATGAAAGCTCTCCAAGACAAGCACAAGACCTCTCCTTCAAGTCAACTACAAGATGAAGTAAATAATCTACACAAAGAGACATGTTGGCTGACTCTCTCTCAAGTTGGCTTATTATAGGCTCCAACAAGTATAAATAGGGCAGCTCGACATCATTTCAGGCAAAGATTTTTGGTCAAGGTCTGAAGTGTAAGGAAGTGCGAGAATCACTTGGGAAGAAGCCTTATAGCTAATGAAAGGAAGGAAGGAAGAGTGAGCACTGTTTGGGTCTTATTAGGGTTAACCTTCACTTACGCGTGTGAAGAAAAGGAATGTTTCTGTTGCAGAAAAGGACAAAGTATTGCAGATTTATAAAAAGGTTAAATCAAGAGAAGACAAGGGTGTATCTCTAGCTGAGTTACCACGGAAAGGAACCCCCTCTAAAGCGAAGGGAATCGAGTCATAAAGGGAAGGTCTTGTGAATGAATTACGGTTTCTAAATTAGGGTTAACAATTGCAGACCTAATTCAAGGATTCCAAAAGTCTGAAGCAGAAGGAAGTCGAAGCTGAAGAGGAACCGAGAAGAAGGAAGAAGCAAAAGGTTGACTATTGTTAACTAAGGATCTCATCAAGGGAACTTGTGTCTTGGTATTGGAGTGGCAAATAGGTCAAGGGTCTTGGTCTTGGTATTCGTCAATTGAAATCTCTATAAGAAGAAGAATTTGTTCGGATTTTCCTCTTAAGGAGAGGTTTTGGCCTTGGATGATAGTCTATATATTGTGTCGCTTGTCTCTTTATGGTTTATACATTTGTAGCTATTTGATGAAAAAGAACACTAATAATCTAGGTAAAGGAAGATCCTAATCTAAGAAAGTAAAAAGCATTCACAAGCAATTACTAATAGAAGAGAAATCACTTAATCTAGATGGCCTAGATTTCTCAACAACTATATCATAAATATCTTGATTGCTAAATTTGGTTTATTGAGGAAGAAAATAAGGATAATTTAGCAATCACACTTAGTGAGACCCTCTTTGTGCTAGAGGAGAACTGGCCTAAAGTGAGTGGAGGTTTCATTGAGGTGATAGTTGGTAGAACTTCCAAGAGTTTCCCTAGTATTCGTGCTTGGAAGATTGGACTTATCTTGTATCTAGCTCTAGGAGGTAACACACCCAAGGGCCAATATTTATTTGGCATTTCTCCACGTTGCAAAATACATTTGGCTATCTCAACAATTGTGCATTTTCTTCTCTCCACAACTTTGGTTTGTTTTTGAGGGTATGGAGTGAAGAATTGTCTTTGGATATCTTTTTTTCATAAGTTAGATACTTGTTTGTATATGTAGAAAATAAATTAAAATCATGCTAGAATATTAGTAGTCGTCAAAAGGAGATTGCACCTTAGCTATTGAAAATATATGCATCTGTCTGGTGTTATCTCCCTCCCAACATAGGGAATTATTATGGGTTGCAAGTTGGAAGTTGAAAAAGTAGGCTTTGACAAATACCCCTGGAGCCTTGATTCAAAATATTGACAAAAACATAAAATAAGCATGAACACAATGACTTGGGAGAATTGGAGATCAATCTTTAGAGTCCAAGTCCACATTTATTGGTAATGGTGGATTGGCATCTCTCTTTTGGTCTTGAGCTTCATCTTTTGGAGTTACTGCATATTTACGATTTCTTCTACTTCCTTTTCAACTCAACCTCTTCCACTTCCTATTCAACTTGATCTCTTCAACTTCCTTTGGAGTTTCTAGACTAGTGGTATTCCTCAAAGGAGGCGACATCTTAACTATTAAAAATTATATGCATTTGTCTAGTGCTATATCCCTTCCACCATAGGCAATTGTTTCAGATTACAAATTGGAAGTTTAAAAACTAGACCTAGACAAAGACACCTAAGGCCTTTATTGGAAATATTGATAAAACCCTAAAATAAGCCTAAACACAACGACTTGGGAGAATTGGAGATCATTTTTGAGAGTCCAAGTCCACATATGTTGATAGTGTTAGTGTAAAGACCCCATCAAACATCCTTGTCATCATTAATCACTGTAAATACCCCGTTCAAAACCCATTAATATCTTCTACTGAGTCTTAGTGTTGAGAGGTCTTGCCGGGGAGAATTGAAGGAGAATGGGAGTAGTATGTTGAAAATCCCATAGCATTTAAGGATGAACGGAAGAAAGTAGTGGTGGGAGTTAAGATGCTTGATCTGGATGGAGGGTGTTATCGCTTCGTTTAGGGATTGTTGAACATCATACAATTCGCTATGGTCGACACAAAAAGGACATAGGCCCATTGTCACCTTGGCATAGGTCCCCACTCTTTATGCTTCAACTTCTACCACAAGCCTATGGAAGGCTTCCTGCAAGATACGCCAACCAAATCACTAAAAGGCCAGCTCCTTATAATGGGGTCTAATTGGATGAAGGGCGGAGTTCATAATGCTGTCCTGCTAGCTTAAATATAAAAGTCTGCACTGCAAAGTTAACTAAACCAGCCTAAAAGTACACTACAACTAAATGGAAATTAGCAGATAAATATTGGAAGGTAGTGTAAGGAAAATATGCTCACCAGAAAAAGTATTTATTCTATAAATTTGTACCTAGTTAGATGAGTTTATAAACAAATAAGCTTGCTGTCATCTAGAACAAAATTGCAAATTTGCAAAAAAAGTCTCTAATAGCAAGCAAAAGACTCAAAATTTTCATTATATATAGCGTATAAGTAAATAATTTGGTCTAAAGCTTGCTGTCATCTAGAACAAAATTGCAAATTTGCAAAAAAAGTCTCTAATAGCAAGCAAAAGACTCAAAATTTTCATTATATATAGCGTATAAGTAATTAATTTGGTCTAAAGCTTGCTGTCATCTAGAACAAAATTGCAAATTTGCAAAAAAAGTCTCTAATAGCAAGCAAAAGACTCAAAATTTTCATTATATATAGCGTATAAGTAATTAATTTGGTCTACTGGAAATATCCTAACCAAAGATATAAATATTTTTGAGATTTAACGGTTGGTTAGGGGGTTATTTTATAAAATCATTTGCTGCCTTGTTTTAACAGGGCTGTAAATTCTAAAGAAAATGCAGAAATAAGCAAGTGAAACTCTTTGATAAACCACCCAAAAGTATCAGAGTACTTCTAGATCTTAGATCTAAGGATGGAGAGGGCCGAAGACTAAAGGATGGTCAATTTAGACCACCTTTATGCCTTGGACTTGCACTAAAATCGAATTTCCAACTAGCTGGAAATTCAATTTTCGAAAGTCTAGGGGTCCAAACCCCTTGGGTATTCACCCATCAAATTATTTCAGCTTGTAATAAATATTTTGAAGGGCTAAAATAGCTTATTTTAAGTTACAGATGCAATATTTAAATTCTATAATAAAATCTGAGCTAAAACAAGACTATAATAAATTACTTGAGGTATGAAGCCTTTTTGAGTACGTTTGGGTGAAAATATGCAATCTGGAATTTATATCAGCACCCTGTACTTACAGATATACACATAGAAAACTAGATATACTCGTGTAAAATGTGATAAACGAAGCTCAAAAAATTAGATATATCTAATCCCCTTGTTTGGATCTAAATTATATATTTTTTCTCCAAGGGTTTACTAGCGAGAAGGATATGAAATTTTCAGCAAGCTAGTAAAATAAAAGTGAAAGGAAATTGTTTTAGTTTATAAGTAAATGGTTGAGAAGGTGAGGTTTTGCCTTTGCTTTGCTAACCGCTTTGTCGAATTGTGGTTAAAAACCCTTTATCAGCTTCCCCTTGAGGACTACGAGTGAATGAGGAGTTAGGGGTGAAACTATTCCACTCAAACTAGTTTAGAATAACCTGCAAAAAAATTGATCCCACCAGGAGGATCTACTCATTTGAGATGCTCCAATAATTATAGCAACAATGTCACCAATATCCCACAAATCTAGTCGAAGATTACCCCTAGAGGGCTTTTCCAACATTATATTTGTATCTTTTTGGTGAGAGCTAAGGATGAGATCAGAATCTCCTCTTCCATGTAACTGTCTGTCCTTCAATGGATCATTGCAACAATTTTGTTATAAGTAAACTATCCCTACAAGTTAATCTATTAAGCACAAATTATAGACTAAAGCTAAGAAAATAGAGCATAAAAAAGTCAATCTAATACACAAGAAAGATTATTTTGTAAATTCTGGTTTCTTCGTTGAATAGCATAAATGATCTCACCGTCAACAACAATTACTAGAGGAGAGTAAGCCTTTTATAAAACATTTTCTAATGGCTAGATATTGACTAGCTAACGACTAGTTTGACTCTTCCTTTGGAAAATTATTATTTTTTACTAGTCATCCACATGTTGGAGACTTAGTAATTATTTTAATAAAATATTGCTTTAAATTCATGACTTGTAACAACTATTTTTTGATCCTTATCCTCATCATCTTGGAAATAATATGTAACATTCCTAATGGAAATATCAAGCATATACAAAAGCATGCACTAGACAATATCATAGAAAATATGCACAAAAAAAATTATATAAACAAAATACACAAATTTAGAATAATCGCTCAGTCCTTTTATTAAATTTTGAACTACTTGGAGTACATATAGCAAGGAATAAGTGCACTTGGGTTTGCATAAGCAAGTTGGAGCAAATCCGGGTGATAGAAATGTCCCCCAAGAGCTGGAAACTTTGGCCTAATGTTCCTCTACGCAGACCCATAAAATGACAGCTACTGCTACACTGAAAATTAAGAGAATCTCCTTCTGTGGTGCTCGGAATCACCTGAAATTGTAGTTGTAGCCTCAACCAAAATTACTCCACAAAACCCATAAAGGGAATGACTCAACTCCCAAGCATCTGTTGACCCACAAAAAGGTGCAATTTGTCCAGTGAGACAGGAAGAACGCACTACAGGAAACTAGCTAAGAATGCCCCTAATTTCCTCTAGAAATCTTCCCCAAACTCCCAAGAAATTCCCCTTCAAATTATCCTTCCCAAATCCAACCCTTCTCACCACAAATTCCATGTTCGTCAAGCCCATATGAAAATGCCTAACGTGGCCCTTGCTTAGGTCCTAAAATCCACAAACTGCTCCTGTAGAGTCTCCCCACAACCCAATTGTGTAACCACCAAATCAGTAGGCTAAGAAGCCTCTAAAGCCCAGAAACCCTCCCCTTCAAATGCAACACCTCCAAGTGGTACAGATTTCCCCAACTGCGTCCCTTATTGGTTGAACTAGATGTTCGTTCTCCTGCAATAGTTCCAGAAGTAGCTTGTTGTAGATGTATAAGCTCCCCTAGGGATGACACTCAAGGTCACTAAAGGAAGAGTGAAGATTTCTGCTTGGAATCTCGTTACGCTGAACAACACTACATTGTCTTGGCTAAGAAACTCAAGAGAACTTGGTTCAATTGTAAATTTGACAAAAAGCCCAAAATGGGTGTCTCATCTCTTATTTATAGATGGCTTCCCTCTTGCTACTTGTGGGTTCCACCCCATCAAACTCCTGCGCTTCCCAAGTTAAATTTCTCCAAGGGGTGCGTATTCCCTTGGAGTGGCCCCCACTTTCCACTACCCATTGATTTTCCTTTTGCCTTCTAATGTTTGGGAAGCCTTCTTAGCACTCTAATTAATTATTTTTCCCTTTTTCCCACTTTTCCTAAGTTCAACACCAAAATTGTAATTATTCCCAAAATTGCAAAATTGTGAATCTCCCTTAGCTAAATTTAGTGAGAAGGGACATTACATTCCTCCCCTCCCAAATGTTGCTTGTCCTCAAGCAATTGCAATGTAGGGTGCTGTAAGATCTACTCACCCTCCCAAGTGGCGTCCTCATCCCAACAAGCCTCTTCATCAAACTAAGAACTCTTTGATGACCCTTCTCCTCAACTTTCTTTCCTTTGTCTCCAAAATTGCCTCAAGTGTCAATATTAGGTGCCCCTTGTCATCCATGGTAGGCAATTTGATGGCTGCTATAATCTACTGTCCCAAAGCCTTTTTAAGGCAAGAGACATGAAAGATATTGTGGATCCCGCTTTCAGAGGGAAGCTCCAACTCATATGATACCTCCCCAACTCGTCTGGTTACACTGTAAGGTCCATAGAAGCATGGCTTAAGCTTCTCTGCACCCTTTTTCTTGAGGGTGGATCACTTATATGGTTGGAGTCTCAAGAAGACTAGATCCCCAACCTCAAAACGTGTCTTTACTTTTCCCCTATCGGCATAGATCTTTTGTTGATTTTGTGTTGACTGCAAGTTATCCTTGAGGGCCCTAAGGATATCTCCAACTCTCTTGTATACAGTCATTTTCCCTAGGGGCCTTTCTATCTCCAAAAACCATGTGGGAAAAAGTCAGTGCATCATAACCATACAAGGCACAAAAAGGAGACATACCTATAAACATGTGGTAGGTGGTGTTATAGTAGTACTCGCCCAAATTTAGCCACTTCACCCATGCCTTCTGTTGCTCGGACACATAATTATGTAGGTAGCCCTCCAACCACTTGTTTATTATCTCTATTTGACTGTCTGTCTCTGGGTGGTAGATTGTGCTAGGAGTGAGCTCTGTCCCCACAAGTCTAAATAACTCCTGCCAACCTCCCCCCATAAACCTACTGTCCTGGTCCCTCACAATGGTCTTGGGGAGACCATGGAGCCTAAACACCTCTTTAAAAAATAGCTCGATTACCTGTTAAACTGAATACTGAGTCAAAATGTAAAAGAAATTGGCGAATTTGGTCAACATGTCTATCACCATATAAATACAGTCCCATCCCTGAATTGCTGGCAGCCCGATAATGAAGTCCATCGAGATGCTCTCCCACTTCCTCTTAGGGATAGGGAGAGGTTGCAATAGTCTCGCCAGATGCATTTTCTCCCCCTTGTTTCTCTAGCAGGTATCACATTCATGCAAATGCCTCAATACGTCCTCCTTGAGGCCCTTTGTTGGGCGCAACCCAACTTGGCCTAGATTTTGGCAAAGGCTCTGCATTTTGTGGAACAAAGCGCACATTGGAGCATGTAGTAGAGAAGCGGAACGCAAAATAGACCATGCAGTGGAACACTTGGAATATACCGCGTGGTATAAGGGCGTCGAAGTGGGTCGAAGTCCCTCCTTTTTGTAAAAGCATGTGATATTGTAAAGGATCAATGGGATTTTGGGCCATAGTTGCTTTTTTTAGGGAGTCCATGGTATTTGGACCATGGTATTGTAATGATGTAACCCTCCGATGTAATAATATATATAGGGTAATGTAATAAAGAAGAGAATCATCTTTATGATCCAGATTAGTGGTTATGGTTGTATTATGGTGATCTATAGTTTTGTAGCGTATGAGAGGCTCTGCAGCTGAGTGCACAGACAACCTGCAACTTATTGCGCAGACCAAGAACTATTTGTTGTACAAGATTTATTATATAAAGAAACAATTCTTGTGGACATAGCCCCACATTGGGGTGAACCACAATAGTTTGGTGTCTTCATGTGTATATTTTCTGATTATCTGTTTTAGAGTTGCAGTTATTACAATTGTATTTGATTTCAACGCAGTGATGGTTTATGGCTTTATATGATATGTTTAAATGGTTAGTGTAATGTGGCGAAGTAATTTATGAATGATAAGAGTAAGAAAACATAATAATACCACATCCTTCAAGGCTGTAGAAACCTGCTTCTGCATCCTCCCATAGTCACTTCGGGTGAGACTGCAATCTGCTTGCAGGTTGTTGCCAAAAGGGCCAGTGATTGAGGGTTTTGTTGGTGTGCAATATAGATTGAACCTGGGTCAGCCCAAACCAAACCAACAAATGGATCTGTTGCTAGGACCAAGATCTGTTTGAAGGATATGTGGATATGGCACCCGTCGAAGAAAGAAATTCAAGACTGGATAGAACTAAAAGAGCGAGAATTTGCGAAGTTGTACGAGTGGATATTGAGGTTGACCGAAAGAAAGAACTGTTATAAAGGTAAAGAACCTACAGTGTGGACTCCTGAATTGATACAACAACTTAAGAGCACTGGCAATAAGATTTCAAGGGCTGTTGATTTTTGGATTGATAACATCTTGGGAGGATTCATTACTAAGTTTGCGGTAGACTCAACTATGTCCTACAACAAAGCGGAGTGACGATTCTTCAAGGGACTGCGAGGTAAGTATTTGAAACCTCTGAAACTCTAGATTAAGATGATTCTGTGTGAAAAGGGAGTTTTACAGATGCAACCCGATTTCTAGTTTACTTATGTTTGGAAGAAGAGGGAATAAATCTGAGCAAGAGATTGGAACAACGCAAAGTGGAAAGAAATATAGAGTAGATACCAGAAAGAGATCTTGTGGACAAGATCTGAATACTTTCATAGAGGTTGATTATAGCCCTCTTTTGAGTGAATCTAAAAGTGAAGAAAGTCTCCCTGATAAACCTCAGGTAACTCCATAATATTCACCCTTCCAACCTGAGAATTCGCAGAACCAAAATCCAGTAATAACCAGGTGTTTTTGGCTCTCCCCCTCCCCTTCCATCTACCCCTCCTACCCCCATTCCCCTCATACCCCCCATCCCTCTTCCCTTACTTCTCCCCCTTCCCCTTGTTGAGAAATCTAGGGCATTCAATGCTAACAATTTCTTTGCTTGATAATTATTTGTGATATACTTGTTCTTCTTTTACTTATGATCCTTCACCTTGTTAGCTTATTAGTGTTTTCTTTTCATCAAGACAATTATCAAAATAAAGACAATTGACACAAAATATAGGCTTCTCTAGCCAGGGGCAAAACATCTCACCTCTTGAGAGGAAAAATCGATAAAATTATTTCTTCTAGATCTTCAATTGATAAGTACCAAGACCATGGCACCAAAACCTTTACTATAGTATCCTTCCAAAACACTTGTCACCCACCTTGATATGTTCTTCCCTTCTTCATCTTTCCTCCTAGAGAAACTCGACCTTTATCTCTTTGTACTGCACCTCCATAACTTCCCAAGAGAATCTCGGTCTCTAGTTCTTCTAGAGAGAACCTCAACCTCTCTTGTTTCCCTAGAAGAATCTGTTGCCCAAACTTCACACTACCCAAAAGTTTGTGCTGCCCAGACTTTGCACTTCTAGAAGATTTTGTTGCCCAGACTTCGCACTTCCCAGAAAAATCTTTGTTGTCCCTAGTAGAAGATGTCCCAGAAGAATTTTTGTCCTTCCTTTTGCTGCTCCTTCTTCATCCTTCTTCTAGCCCTCTTTCCTCTACCTTCTTCTTCACACTTTTCCAGTGAATGCTTGTTCAGATTGTGTGTCTCCAAATGAGGCCGAGTGGGGCTATATATACCCTTCTTTGCTGCCCTTTAGGTCGACTTGACAACTAGAGTTTAGGTTGACTTCATCTTGCAGTGTCCTCATAGTTTGTAGGCCGACTTGAAGGGGGTTTGGTGACAAGTTCTTGGAGGATACTTTACATAGAAAATATTGACCTTTTTCCAAGTGTAACATGACTTCATTTACATCACAATGACTTGTTTATGACTAGATGAATAAACCCTAAAGACTCTCAATGGGAGTCTTGACTCAAAAACAAAATTCCTTGCTCATGAAACCCATGAAGCAAGTCAATATAATATTATTTATTTATTTATTTACATCTCTTTATATAAAATCATAATTACATGTCATTATGAAGACTGAACCTAGTTACAGGTTTTCAATGCTCCCTCTTAACTAGGGAGGTTTTCATAATGGTACCTTGGACTTTCTCAATCTGAACAATTTCTCTTAACAAGAATTCAGATTTGTAACTCATTTGTATAGCATCATACCAACCAACATTTATAGCAAGACCTTGACTAACAACTCTATCCATAGAGAAAAATGTTGGTGAGACAAATGATTTATAGACATCCTCATCATTGTCTTTCTCAAAACATCCCCACACGGGTTCTCTCAAGATAAGTTCCATGAGGACTATTCCGTTCTTGGACTCCCTAGTCCCCAAAAGAATATCGTTCCTCCACGACTACTCTTCCATGGGATTCCCTAACTCATCCCACCAGAGCATCATATGCCAAATTATTACATAATCCTCTATTTTGTCTTCTTAGGTGAAGAATAGAATAACATGTCTGTCACTCCTTATACCATGAGATTTTGTTCTTTTGATTTACCAATTCCTATCACAGAGGAATGTACCTAAGCTTAGGCTTAGAAATTCCTAGTTTCTTCCGAGTAAGAAACTTCTTCTTAGGCTCCCTCTTAACCAGGGACATGTAGAACACTTAGCCGTATGAAGAGCTCCTTCCTTTGATGTCGTGAATTTATTTTAAGGAGTCTCCAACTTTTGGGAACTTTTGTATATAGGGCACATATCATTCATCACTTTTGTCCAAGAGTTAGTCATGTTCCTAACTCATCAGAAAGTGATCCATCAAATTTTCCATTTGGCTTTGCTTCATGTCATTCTTCTTTCATGCCATATTTCCGGAAGAGCATTACATCCTTCCATATGGTTTGCTTGGAAGTCATTCACAGATCTTCCATTTTACAGTTCTACATAGGCCCAACCAAATGTTAAAAAATAATCAATGTACACTTCAAATTATAATTACCTTTGTGAGGATCTTTCACCATGACATCTTCCTATGAGTATCGACACCCCGCAGATTGACACATCTTCCACAAATATTCAATAGCAGGGGTTTCTATCTTTTTCCAACTTCTTTTGAGAGATATTCTAGTCAAATCTTCTTGGACTTTGATTGCCTTTTATCATCGTTGTATATTTATCACGATCTCTTCCTTTCTTTTCACACACTTCATTCCCAGAAGCTTTCAATCTTGATTGTAGTCAGCGTCCTTATGTTGCATATATTATGTTGATTTCATCTAGTGTGACCTATGCTCTTGTGCAATGCTTAGGAGGAGGATATCCTTTCTTCTCTAGATCATATTGTAACCATGCAAATTTCATAATAATCCATGTGAGCATACCTCATTTTTTGTTTGGTCATCCAAACTTCCCGTAGTAACTTCATCCGAAGGGAATTAATTCTTCAAACCTGCTTTCCTTCTTGTGTCATCATATTATTCCTTGAATCCCACAAGTTGAAATTCTTTAATGAAAAACTTTTTCTTCCTTTCTCTATCGGTGAGTCCTTAGATGAGAATTCTGTCAGAGAAACTTGTGGATATTTTATGTCATCATCCTACATATGTTTTCTTCTATGATGATCCCAGTGGATGATCTTTTGCTTCATAAAATACTCATGAGGTTTCCTACGAGCTTCCTAATTAGTAGGATTTGGACTAGACATACTTTCTTCCCATGTCATGAGCTCTTACTTCTAATGCTTTTATCACGATTGTTCCTTCTAATGCATCCTATCTGTTTTACATTGCTTCCTACCTATAACTGACAAGTGAAAGAAACCTTTTAATGAAGAAGATCACCTTAGTCATATTTTAGCTTCTTCCTTCTTATGCTTCTTTGTGTCAAGGTATTTTACTTCCTTAGTAGAGTAGTCTTCTTCCCTGCCCCTCTTGCGATTAGGACAATCTTTTCTGTAGTGGCCAAAGTTGTGAAAACCATAACATCTTACTTTAGCCATGTTCTTCCCTTTCTTCCCAAACCTTTCAAATCTTTATTTTCGTTTTGACACTAATTGTTTCCTTCTTTTTGATCTTTCTTTACTTTCATTCATCATCCTATCTCCTTCTGCCTTGACGAGAGACCGTAACTTGATGTATGGGATAGATTCCTCTTCTCTAGAGGCAATGAGGTTACCTTGTTCATCAATTAATGCATTTAGAATTGCTGAGATTATTTCGTTATCTAATACTCTGTATCCTAGATCCTTCAGTTGTTCTTTTATTTGAGATGCCTTAGAGAGTCATGATGATATTCCTTCATCTATGTTCAACTTATGAAGTTCAGATCTAAGAGTTAAGATCTTTTCTATCGTGCTTCTAGAGAAAAGTTCTTCCAGCTTACCATATATTTCTTTAGATGTTTCTAACATTGCTACATAGGAAATAAGTGAATCTTTGATGGATTCCTTGAGTATCTTTTGAGCCTTCAAATCCTTTTTCATGTATTCTGCTAATGCTCGTTCTTCAGATGGATTGGAGAGTTTCCAATGAACATGATCAATGACTTCATTTACTTCAAGGACAATGTCTATCCTATATTTCCAAGCAAGGAAGTTTGATGCCCAAACAAACTTTTGTTCTTCCTTAAAACATGAAGTCATTTTCCTAGATTGTATTTTAATAAGAGGTAATTACTTGAGAAGATCAAATCTTCAACTTTGATGATGAACTTGTTGCTTCTCACTTCAAGTCTTTTAGAGAGGGAGGATTGCCTTCTATGAGATCTTTGCTTCAAGGGAGAGAGGACTAACTTCTAATTCAATTTTTTTAAAGCCTCCACTTCCTGTGATGATGTGATGATATCTGAAATGCTTCTAGGGTTTTTGCTTCCTTCTTGAAGATGATTTCAATATTCTTGCTTTTGAGCTAGGATTTTGGTTTGGTGAGAATCAATATTTCATTCTTGATATCCTTCGAGTTACTTTGATTCCTCCTTTGAAGATTGATTCTTGTTTGTCAACTTGTTTTGTCTGTCCCTTCTTGCCTTCAGTACCTTAGCTTTGATACCATGTTGAGAAATCTAGGGCATTTAATGTTAACAATTTCTCTTCTTGATAATTGCTTGTTATATACTTGTTCTTCTTTTACTTATGATCCTTCACTTTGTTAGCTTATTAGTGTGTTATTTTCATCAAGACAATTATAAAAAAAAGACAAGTGACACAAAATATAGGCTTCTCCAGCCAGGGCCAAAACCGCTCACCTCTTGAGAGGAAAACCCAATAAATTTCTTCTTCTTGATCTTCAATTGATAAGTACCAAGACCATGACAATGAACCCTTGACTATAGTATCCTTCCAAGACACTTGTCACCTACCTTGATCTGTTCCTCCCTTGTTCGTCTTTCCTCCTAGAGAAACTCGGTCTCTATCTCTTTGTACTGCACTTCCACAGTTTCCCTAGAGAATCTCGGTCTCTATTTCCTCTAGGGAGAACCTTGACCTCTCCTCTGTTGCCCAAATTTCACACTGTCCAGAAGTTTTTGCTGCCCAAACTTTACACTTCCATAAGATTTTGCTGCCCAGACTTCGCACTTCCAGAATATTTTGCTGCCTAGACTTCGCACTTCCCAGAAGAATCTTCGCCACCCCCAGTAGATGATGTCCCAAAAGAATTTTCGTCCTTCCTTTTTCTGCTCCTTCATCCTTCTTCTAGCTCTCTTTCTTCTGCCTTCTTCTTCACACTTTTCCAGTGAATGCTTGTTTGAATTTTGTGTCTCGAAATGAGGCCGAGTGGGGCTATATATACCCTTCTTTGCTTCCCTTTAGGCCGACCTGATAGCTAGAGTTTAGGCCAACTTCATCTTGCAGCTTCCTCATAGTTTGTAGGTCGACTTGAAGGGGTTTGATGACAAGTTCTTGGAGGATACTTTACATAGACAATATTTTTTCATCAGTGGTTGTCATTGATGTCAACCCAAGCAGCATTAGGGGCTACCTCGATCTTGCATGGGCATTTGACTTGAAAACCTACTCTATTCTGAGTCAAGTATCTTCTATATGGATTCTACTCATCAAAATGTTTCCGTTGATATATGGCACACCATGTAATTCTTCAAGGTTTGAGAGATATTTGTGTTTGAAGTTAGTAACCCCAATTAGTGGGCAAAAACCATATGGGGTTGTGGCATGGCACTTATAATTGGTTGTGGTCATTGAATAGTCAATAATTAATAATTTTTATTTTTTTGCTCCTAAAATCCCTCCAATGAGCACTGTGGAAAATCTGAACTCCTCTCAGAAACCACACCACAGTAATCTGCAATCCAAAATTCCCTCCAATGTTCACTTGTTGAGGACCCTCTCAACTCGAGACATTCATATAAATAGTGAACCTCATATCCTCCTCTAGTAGGGATTCTGTATATTCAAAAGAGGTCATCGTGGAATTTTCGCTATAACATTTGTTCTGTGAAGCTTCAAAAGCTGAAATTAAAACCCATTTGAGCCGAAATCTTGATGAACCTCGTGACCAAATTTTAGATTTTGGTTCGCTATATTTTCGGAGATATGATCTGAGGAAGTCAGGGTTTTTTCAGGCTCCCGAATTCCATGTCAAACATGTGACGTTGGGAAAATCATCATAAATTTCTCTCTGAGCATTGGATTCAAATTTTGTAAATAATGACAGAAAGAGGACGGACTGTAGTTTGTTGAGTATCATTTTCAGGGCTGAAGGTCGCAATAGTGACACATGGAACTTCGTACAAGTTCGCTCTAGTGAACCAGTCTATAATACGATCATTGTGGGAGATTGGGCATAACTCTTTCTTAAAGAATCCAATCTTGATCAGACCCATGGGGTTGGAAAGAGGACTCAGAGGGCTACGACAAGAATAAATTTCAGACCCTGAAGATCCAGAATTACATAGGTATAATAGATTCAATATTGAGCTCCTAGAAGGCAAGAAAAATCATACATTCAAGGATCATTGCAGTAAGAACCACACATCAATAGTCAAGGGAATGTCTCCTACAACAAGGTATGCATGATTAGTGTTTACATTTGAATTTTGAGTATCATCTCTGACATATGTTTTTGCAGGGCAACGTAAGTATATACATGCTCTCGATTATATCTGTATGTCTCAATATGTCACTGTTAGTTTTGATACCACATTTTGGATGTCCTATTCTTGATACTACACATTTGATGCTACATATTCTTGATGCTACACCAAGTCTGCTAAATCTATATGATGCTGTAAGTTCATGTTACTTGTCATAGTTGATAGAATGGTGTTTGTTGTTCTACTTAGAACTTGGTCCATCAAAAGTCTAGGGTCTATCATCAATTTTTTATTGTATATATTTTTAGGATATAGTCTTGTATAGAGTCCAGGCCTATATCAAGAGCGGGAGTCTTTGTCTACTGCTGCAACAAGTCAACAACAAAATTGACAAGCACACTTCAGATGCACATTATAATTATAATTATAATATATTCATTATCATGCACTTACATGTGTTTTGCAGGCAAAGATAAGTTGAAAGGTGTTTTGTTTTGTTTTCGGATTGGTTTCGCCAGGAAAATTTTGCATGCAGGTAGAAGAAGAAGATTCAAGTACAACATCAATCAAGAATTCAAGAGTAGAAGAATCAAATGAAAGGAAGCATGTAGCGAGACATCCTTGAATACATGACAACCATCTAAATATCGTGAAGTATTGTTAAGGCCAAGAGTCATCATTGTAAAGTTGTAAAAGAGTCATCTATAAAAGTGTCATCATTGTAAAAGAGTCATTATTGTAAAGTTGTAAAAGAGTCATTTGTAAAAGAGTCATCATTGTAAAGCTTGTAAAAGAGTCATTTGTGAAAGATTCCATTAGGGGAATTTTGAGGTCTAAAATGGGCCTCCTAAGAAAAAAGTACAACCAAAATAAACTTTATAAGGACCAATATGATTCAAGATGATGATGTCAACTATGGGGGATGATTCACCATTTTTGGAGTAAAAAGGTAAAAAGATTAAAAAATAATAAAATAATAAAACTATTTTTTCAACTTGTATTTTCATCTTATCTCCATAAATTTTTGCTCAAATTTCGAGTGGGAGTACTTGTTGGATGCAAAATTTAATTCCTCATCCAAGGAGTACCCATGTTGAATACTTTCAATGGACCCTGCTATAGGAAAATAAGAAATGTATTTATTATTTTTCATGTAGCAAGGTCCATCAAAAGTATGCAACATGGGTACTCCTTGGATGAAGAATCAAATTTTGCATCCAATGATTGTTTCCACTCGAAATTTGAATAAACCCATAGGGAGATAAGTTGAAAATTCGCGTTGGAAAAATAGTTTTTTCTTTTTTTCCCTCTAAAATTTGATGATGCAATCTAATTTTATTTTATTATTTCCACTATTATTTTATAATTTCCTTATGAGACCCATTTTATACCTCAAAACTCCCCTAATGATTCTGCCTAGAGTCGAAGAGGTAGTGTTGGGAGGTATAGGAGTCATTGTTGGGATGATGTCATGGTTGGATTGCAGGTCATAGAATGATTGGGTATTTGGTTAAGTACATGAAAATCATTGTACATCTTATTATATCATGGATTATTGTCCCTGGTTTGGGAATCCACAGTCTTGTTTTATTTCAGTCATTATAGGATGGCAGGGAGGTGCTAGGTAGGTGTATGAAGTCGCCTACAGGTTGGGGCCTGTGAGCACTTTAGGGTGGTAGGGTGGTGCTAAGGCGAGTTATGGCTCGTTAGGGTGTTGGGGCATCCATTCAATTGATTACTAAAGAAACCAGGGCATTGGGGCGTCCTTCCAGTGGGAGCTGGAGAAGAATGATTTTCTAGAATTCTAGGAAGTTGTTGCTTTCATTTCTATTGGGCTGAAGATTAAAGAATTTATTAGAAAAACGTTCAGTGGTTTTTAACTTGGAGGGGGTTTTCCACCTAAAATTATTGAGCCTACTATGTCCTTTTATTTACTATTATTACTGCATAAACATTAATAATAATTGAAAATTAACTAATTCTCTGAAAATATTTAAAAGTGATAATTGCTAAGGAATATTGATTCATCCCCCCTCTCAATATTTCCAACAAATATTGACCTTTTTCCAAGTGTAACATGACTTCACTTACATGACAATGACTCTTTTATGACTAGATGAATAAGCCCTAAAGACTCTCAATAGGAGTTTTGACTCAAAAACAAAATTCCTTTCTCATGAAACCCATGAAGCAAGTCAATATAATAATTTTATTTTTCTTATTTATATCTCTTTACATAAAATCATAATTATATGTCATTATGAAGACCAAACTTAGTTACTATTTTTCAACACTCCCGCTTAACTAGGAAGGTATTCATAACGGTACATTGGACTTTCTTACTCTGAAGAATTTCACTTAATAAGAATTTGGATTTGTAACTCATTTGTATAGCATCATACAAACGAGCATTTATAGCAAGGCCTTGACTAACAACTCTATCCATAGAGAAAAATGATTTTAGACAAATGATTTATAGACATCCTCATCATTGTCTCTCTCAGAACATACCCCACCCGGGTTTTCTCAGGATAAGCTCCATGAGGACTATTTCCGTCGTAGACTCTCCATTCCCCAAAAGAATGTTAGTCCTCCACAACTACTCTTCCATGGGATTCCCTAACTCATCCCACCAGAGCATTAGATGCCAAATGATTACATAATACTCCATTCTGTCTTCGTAGATGAAGCACAAAATAACATGTCTATCATTCCTTCTTATACTAGGAGAATTTATTCTTGTGATGTACCACTTTTCTTCCTAACTGCAATTGAAAATTGAACCCTTTCCCAGAAATTCGATCTTCCTGTCTCGGTACTGCACAACCTTTGAGAATCTTGACCTATTGCTCCTTTTGAACAACAAAATTCTCTTATCTACTTCTGAGCTTCCCGACTGATCAATCAAACTCTGATACCATGTGAAATTTTCAACTATCACAACTGGAAATTATTTTTCTAATTGTTAATTTATTTAACAATTTATTTGTTACGAAAAATATCAAATAATTCACACTGTGATCTTCACAAATAAACTACGGAAGAAAAATAGTGTTGGAAACTGAGAAAATAGTAACAAAAGCAATAATTAACACAATTATTTTTGGACAAAAATGCCTGGAAAAACCCAATGAGGGAAAATCAGTGCAACAACCGAGAATTTTATTATTATGTAGCAGTGAGAAAATTTGAGTGCAATTTGGATGCCAAAAACTAGCAATCTTGCAGAGAAAATACTAGCAAAAATAATCCGAGGGAAATTACCCTCACTCTGGACAATTTCGGCACTGGGCGGCCTTTGAGAAACAAGTCGTCCAACTGGGTCTGCGTAGACCTTATGTCAACCTGAAGATGTCTTCTACAATTGCTACCCGAATCGTCTACTAATCAAGTTGTCCTGCCTACTATTGACTGAGAAAATGCTTCTCCGGCTCCATGGGAATCCTTCTCGACCTCTAGAACTGAAAACTTCTTCCCTTCTCAGTGAATCGAGTTTCCCTTTGAAGCTTCTGTGTTGCCTCTGTGCAACTTCTTGGAGTAATTTAGGCCTCTCTGCAAATGCAATCACCAAATCTAAAAATCTTCCTCCGACTTCACTTTCTTTGCCCCTCACTATATCTGCATCGTGCTTTCACTTTTCGACAACTACGACTGCACTCTAGAAGTCGAACTACCAAAAAAATCGAACCCCACAAGTGTATTCTCCATCTACCCATTGAATTCTTCTTATAATCCCCTGTTGGAGCACTACTCAAGGGCCCAAATCATTTCCTAGTTGATCCGTGTGAGTTTTTATAGAATTCTCAACTTATCTCAATTAATACTGATTAATTAACCATATTCCTTAAGTTTATACTTATGAAATATTTAAAAATTGGATAATAATCTAATTGAGCCATATTTAGGTGGAATTTCCAGAATCAATTTCTATGTTTTAGAGATCTCATGTGTTTTAGTCTCTCCACACTTTCGAGACTAGAACACCTTCGATGCTACAAAAAAACTAACACTCCCTCTTAGCGAGGAAGGTGCTCTATTGCTGCACCACTGCTGCTACAACAACCTGTCTCTCTATCACCCCTATGTCATGTTGCTGATGTATGGCCATTGCCCACCAACCACTGCGAAAAGCTGATGCTGCATCTATCCCGCTGCTTACACTGCCATACTGTTGCCAACTCTACATCTGCACTGCAACTCCGTCTCTTTTGTTGGATTTGCAACTGCAACAACTGAAACTGAGAATCATCCAAAATACTGGATCATATGTGTCTGCATTTGTCTCATGAGTATCTGATTGATACTAGCCACGAAACTATCCACCAAGTGAATTTATGCTGTTACTGGCTCTACACTGCTGCGAACATTGCACTGTGCTCCTCAGCTCCTGACTGCTACTAGTTTGCCACTGTCACTCTAGAAGCTAACTGCAATACTGATGCTAATCAATCCGTCGTTGGATACTATGGGCCCCCATAGGAAGGTGATGATCTATGAGATGGACTCCTCAATGGACCCTGCTCAATCTCTTTAATCTCTGGGACTACAACTCCAAGTTGCCCCACCTCTCTCCTGAAGGTATGCTTGCAAACATGGAAAACTCTTCCTATAGCTCGGAGGACACCTTGCCAATCTCAATGGACGTTGCTACTTGGTACTGCTTCTCTAGTTTGTCTTTCTTCCTGAGAGGATGCTGCGTGCTATAGTGACTGAACTCACCACACTTGAAGCACTTGACCTTTGACATGTCCTTCTTCTTCTTCTGTTCCACCCTACCCTTGACTAAGACCCTTAGATGCTAGGTCCACATTTTCCTCCTCAGTATTCGGTCCTTGGCTGCTATTTCTGCTAATGGTACTCTTTAACAGAGCCCTCCTCAACTCCTCCAGTTGTAGATCGAACCATGTCTTGTCTCACTTTGACATGGTGTCTCTGCCCAATATACTCTAGACAAATATTTGCCAATCCTCTGAGACACTATTCAGTGTCAATCGCACAAGCTCTGTGTGTTGGGTTGCCTCCCCAAAGGATGACAACTGATCTTGGACTTCTTGAATCCGAGTGTGGAAGGCATCTATGCTCTCTCCCTTTTGCATCCTGGTGTTCCTCGGCTTCTCTTGGAGAAACATCTTCCATTGTTCGAAAGAACTTTAAAATAGCTCAGAAAGAGCATCCCACATTTCCTTGGTCGTTCCCTTGTCAGCCCCATGTGAGACCAGATGATCTCAGACACCATCCAAAATCATCCCCTTTGCCTTAGTCATTTCTTTCTTGTACTCCTTCTGCTGATCGAGGTCATGGGTAACTTCTACCACATTTTTTGCATAGGCTTTTAAACCATGTTCATCAAGAAGGAAGGACATCCTAGCCTTCCAGATGATGTAGTTGGAGGCTCCCTGCAACCTGTCCTGATCTCTGAGCCCTGTTGTGGCTATCTCTGAATCTGTAGAAAACTCCGTCTTTCCCTCTGCTTGGCTGTTGGATCTGTTATACGCATTCATTTCTGGACATCAGTGACAATCTAGATCAATAATCTCCCCCTTTGTCATTAATGGAAATATTCTTCTTCTCTCCTCCTTTGACATCAATGGCAAAGGAGTGCATAAGGACTCCTTCTGTCGCACTGCTCTTCTTTTCTCTCAAGATAGAAGGATCGCTGCCCATATTCTGTTATATCCATAGTCAGATTTAAGATGTCTTCACAGTTCGAAACAAGAGAAAATTCCACTGAAATTGTCTTTCTCGCTATCTTTTTTTCAAATCCGAGATCCTCTGTATTTCCGTGCTTCTCCTCAAGTCACTGCCATCCAATATTTTAACATCATTGCATTCAGATGAAATCGTGAGAGGTTGTGCCTCATTGTTGCTATTTTCCAAAGTGACCAACATCAAACTAAGCTTATATTCGACTGTGCAACATTATTCTTTCTATAGTCCTTTTGATGAGCCATTTTTCCTTATGTTCTAGTAAAAGTTTTTGCAAGTTATTTCTACTAGCAGATTTTGATATCCAATCTCTGACTGTCTTTTGAATTCTTTTTATTGATTGGCAACTTTTTGCAATGCTTCAATTTTTTTAGATGCTGCCCACTGCGCTTGCTTCAATCTCCATTCCCAGATGTATCTGTTTGTTTGAAGGTTGCCTCTATTCGTGTCCATAATTTACCTGTTCTCACATCAAATCCTGAAGTCGAAACATTCAACTTTTGTAATAACAACAAGATAGTTATTCTCCTTATTAGCATTATATGACCTTCTCTGCTGGTCCAATTTCTGCTTAGAGACCAAGTGGAAAATATCTTTAACAACAGTCCATTGGATAGATAAGAGATCACATTCTTTTAATGGAGTGTTCCTGAGAAATGATTTATCAAAGAATGATTGTCAATATAGCTCATCAAGGATTTCATAAGCACCCTTTCACAGATAGCTTCTGTAATAATGATCAAGAATCACAAGCTCCCCCTAATTGTATGCATGATATTATTTTGGTAGAATCCCATCATCAAACACCCGGAATATCAAGGATATCTTCATCAAGTCAACAACATGTCTTGTTGGCTGGAGAGTTCAGGAGATTTTCGGATTGTATTTGCTTTCTTCTCCATACTTGTGTAACTTTCTTCTCTGACATGGTTCTAGCTTGTGTAGGAGCCCAAGTTAAGTTGCAATCACGTGCCATATGACCAATTTTACGACACTTGAAGCATTCTATGTTGTTCATGAATAAGAATTCATGATTGCTTCCTGCAAAATTTCTTCTCGGAGATTGTTGAGGACCATAATGTCTCTCTTTGTGATATGCCCTACAATATTTTGCCATGCTTCCAAAGTTTGTACACGAATAACAATAACCAAGAAATATACTTTGGTACCTAGGAGAAGAAGGTTTCCTTGATGTACTTCTGAAGTCTTTCTCACTTTAGATCCTTTGATTATAACCATTGCTTCTTGCATCCTTGACATCATCTACATTTCTTCTTGGAATGAGTATTCCTTCATTGTTGCCTTGACTCTTATCCTTGCCTTTGCTGGAACTGGGAGCATCAATATTTCTTTCTGGCTTCCTCACATCCTTGTTGTTTGAAGCATTATCATTCTTGCTTGAGGATTCTCCTTCATAGCCAAGCCTTGATTTATCAAATGGGGATCTTTTATTGCTGAGCATGTCATCCAAGGCTTGGAAGCTCTTAAAAAATTTGTCCATCCCTTCTACCTTTTTCCTGAGGGAGACAATCTCTTTCGCAACCATTATTCTTCTTATAAAGTTGTTTCTCCAAATCTTCCTTGATACAAGTTGCTTCATTTTCTTCTATTTTAAGGGAGATGATATCTGACTTCATTTTGAATGTTTATTCATTTTATTTTGCTAGACAACTCTCCATTTCTTCCTTGATCCTTGTAGCTTTACATCTTTCGGCCTTGAGAAGGTTGAGGTCGGATTTTAGTTTGAATATCTCTTCACCCTTTGCTTTTAGTTGGCATATCATGGTGTTTCTTTCCTTTTCTGCTTCATCAACGTGTCCTTCTCTATTTATAAATTCTTACATTGTCTTCTCTGCTCCTTTTCCTAGCTTTCTCGCTTCTTCTAGTTGAGTTTAAAAGAGGAGACCTCTTCCTTGTATTGATTAATCTCTGCTTCATGTTTGTTCAAGATTTTATGCCTTTGTTCAAGGTGGCTTGAGAATGTATCTTCCTGTTTATTTGCCTTATTGAATTGATTTGTCATGGACATGACTTCTTCATGATGCTTTCTTTTGTTTTGATGAAATTCCTCCTTAAGCTTGGCTTCATCTCTTTCTTGCACTTGAAGCTTGACAAGCTTAACTTCCTTCCTTGTTTGATCTTGGTCACTAGCTAGTGCTTTCTTATTAAGTTCTTCATTTTCCTTTTTCAAACTGATAATTTCTTCCATGCTAGCCATAAGTTTAGTGAGGATATCTTCTTTGATATCTCTATCATTCTCTTCATCTTCTAGATCTTCTTTGTCCTTGATATCATCATTCTTATTTTCAGCGTCCATGATGGGTTCTAGATTTCCTTCTTGCTTTCCATGCTCTTCTTGATTAATGGTCATGGTTAATGCTCCTTTTGAGTGAAGATCATGAAGTTTATCCCATATGCCTATTGTTGATGAACAATTCTCAAAATTGGCCTTCATTTCTTTTGTGTTGTACTCCTTGGATTCTTCATTCATCATGCTATTAGTAATCAACGATTTCTAGACTTCAATGCCTTGAGCCTTTAAGAAATTCCTCATTCTTGCTTCCCATATATTAATGTTTGCATTGAACAACAGAGCCTTCACAAATTGATTGATTTCAACTTCGGTGGTTCAGGGAGACACATCTTTAGGAGGATTGGAGACTTTCTTCCTTGACTTTTCCATTTGTCTTCTAATTGATCAACCTTGACTGGCTTTGAAACCAATTGTTGGAAATACTGAGAGGGGGAGTGAATCAATATTCCTTCTCAATTATTGCTTATACCAGTTAAATCAATTATATTATATTTGGAACAAAAAATAAGCAATAGGAATATTTTCTTTTATTAATATAATATTTATAATAAATCAAGTACAATATATAGGGCTCCAACTCTTGATGAAGACACCGATCTTCAATTCCCCAGGCTCCAACCTGTTGCCAAGCACACAATTGGTCTTTTGTGAGGCTCCAGCCTCTAGGGCTCCAACCCTATCTTGTTAAGGCACCAACCTTGGATTTAGGAGCACCAACTCCAAGGACACCAATCCTTCCAATTCTGAGGCAACAACCCTAAGGGCTCTGACCCTATAGTTTTGCCTTGTCAAGAAATGTTTTGATTGTGTTAAATTGCTCTCAAAATATTCTTCAATATGTTATGTCAATCTACAACTTCACTGTAGTCTCCATGCTACATCATCAATGACAACCTTGTCTCATAGAAGGTGTCACCAATGCTCTTCATTATACCCAACCACTTTCTCAAAGGTTACCTCATGATGAATAATGAATCATGGTCTTCAATAGTATTCACACAACTTCAATGTGTCTACAATGAACTGTACTAAGTTCTGTACAAAACAATTCTCTGTGTCAATCCTATGTTCTAAATGTCATGATAATTACTTCAGGAGTACTTCAGAGGTGTGAAAGTCATGGCTTCACGTTGTGTGTTCAATTAGAAAAGATCCTGTCTATGCAGTCCTTGTAACAGATCGCGAGCTGTGCTTTAATAGATTCATCATAGGTCCGATCCTTTTAATGAATAACCCAGTCAATAGAAGCTCGACCTTAAGCTTTCTTCCTCCTTTGCTGGACCTCTGGTTTCCTTCTTCACTGGCTTGGCCTTCGGCTTCGTTCTTTTCTTTGTCTCACTCAACCTTCGGCTTACATTCACTGTTTTTATTTTCGCTCGTCCTTTATCTTCCTTTGAGTTCACGAGTTGTGAATTGTATTTCTTCTCTATTATCAATGCCCGAGATCTATTTTTAAGGTGAAATGTTTAACTTGTATTTATATTTGTTCCACCAATGACAAAAAAAACACGTCTATTGGAGGGAGACTGACTTGTATATTAAAAAATATATATCAGAGAGTCTTTCATCCATAGAATTGATTATTCACGGAAACCATATAAGAGAGGCTATACCCACATGGAGGTCTCACATGCCCCATCATCACCTTTAATCCCACAATCAAAACTTCATGAGAATGAGAGTCATTCCTTTAATCCCACAATCACTTCATGACAATCAAAGGTTTTACAAGTGTGCACATGCTCTGTCTTTCGATGGAGCAGATGCAATATTCAATAAACTATTTTTAATGAATCCATTGGGTCCACAATATTATCACAATCAGAGGTTTTAACATCCCTTTGAAACTAGAGATATTGCAGATGCGATATTGTATTAAACCCATTTTGATAAATCGTCAGGTCCACAACATTATCACAATTGGAGGTTTTATGCATCATCCCTTTGAAGCTCGTGATACTGCGGATGCAATATTCTATCAAGCAGTTTTTGATAAGCTTGTCAGGTCCACCACTTTATCGCAATCGGTAGTCTGTGAAACTATCGCAATCAATAGTTTGTCGGGTCTATCGCAATCGGTGGTCAGACGGTGACAACCCTTTATGATTTTCATAACTTCCGATAGCCGGAAACAATGTTATATAAAAGTGTATTCTAATGGAGCGGTCAGGTTTGCAGTACATATCACAATCGACGTTTTTAGCATGACCTTTTTAATACTTGTGATACGTAACTTCGATGCGGCAGTTCTGCTATAGTGGATGTGAATTAACAATAGAGAATATTGTTATGGAACCATTAGGTCCATAATACATATCGTAGTCGGGGGATTCAACATGACACATAATAAAGCAATAAAGCCGCCGATATTGATTTCTTTGATGCGGTGTGAATTTTTAAAGGGTTTCCACGGTTCACTTTAGCTCTTTCTCTGCAACGTGTTCCTCTTTGCTTCTTAGTTCTTCCCTTTAGTTCTTTCTCCACTGCGTGTTCCCTTTTCTCCTTCCGATGAACTTCTTCCTCTTACTCTTTGGCTTTCTCTTTTGATGTCTTCCGATATCTTTCCTCCTCGACTTTCCTTCTTGGGTCTACTGCTCCTATTGCTTCACGGATCTATTTTGCTTGGCTTCAGATTATCATTTAGTATCCCAAAATATTTCCATATTGACATAAATGACAATCTAGATCAAGAATCTCCCCCTTTGCCATTGATGGCAATATTCTTCTTCTCTCCCCCTTTGACATCAATGGCAAAGGAGTGCACAATGAATCCCCCTGTTGAACTTCTCTTCTTTTTGCTCAAGATAGAAGGATTGCTGCCCATATTTTTTTATCTCCATAGTCAGATTTAAGCAGTCTTCATAGTTCAAACAAGAGAAAATGCCACTAAAATTGTCTTTCTCACTATCTCTTTTTCAAATCCGAGTTCCTCTGTATTTTTGTGCTTCTCCTTAAGTCACTTCCATCCAATGTTTTAATATCATTGCATTCAGATGAAATAGTGAGAGGTTGTGCCTCACTTTTGCTATTTTCCAAAGTGACCAGGATCAAACTGAGCTTATATTCGACTATGAAAAATTCTTCTTTCTATAGTCCTTTTGATGAGCCATTTTTCCTTGCGTTCTCGTAAAAGTTTCTGCAAGTTATTTATGCTAGCAGATTTTGATATCCAAGACGTGTCTATCTTTTGAATTCTTTTTATTGATTGGTAGCTTTTTGCAATGCTTCAATTTTGTTAGATTTTTCCAACTGCTCTTGCTTCAAGCTCCATTCCCAGATGTATCTATTTGTTTGAAGGTTTCCTCTACTTGTTTCCATAATTTACCAGTTCTCACATCAAATCCCCAAGTCGAAACATTCAACTTCTATAATAACAACAACATAGTTATTCAACTTATTGGCATTAGATGGCCTTCTCTGCTGCTCCAATTTCTGCTTAGAGATCAAGTGGAAAATATCTTTAACAATAGTCCATTGGATAGATAAGAGATCATGTTATTTTAATGGAGTGTTCCTGAGAAATGATCTATCAAAGAATGATTGTTAATATAGCTCATCAAGGATTTCATAAGCACCCTTTCATAGATAGCTTCTGCAATAATGATCAAGAATCACAAGCTCCCCCTAACTGTATGCATGGTATTTTTTTGGCAGAATCCCATCAACAAACACTCAGAATATCAAGGATATGTTCATCAAGTCAACAATATGTGTTGTTGGCTGGAGAGTTCAGGAGATTTTCGGATTGTATTTGCTTTCTTCTCCATACTTGTGCAACTTTCTTCTCTAGAATGTTTCTAGCTTGTGTAAGAGCCCAAGTTAAGTTACAATCACGTGCCATATGACCGACGTTACAACAATTGAAGCATTCTATGTTGTTTATGAATAAGAATTCATGATTTATTCTTGCAAAATTTCTTCTTGGAGATTGTTGGGGACCATAATGTCTATCTTTTTGATATGCCCTACAATATTTTTCCATGTGTCCGAAGTTTGTACAAGAATAACAATAGCTAAGAAATATACTTTGGTACCTAGGAGAAGAAGGTTTCCTTGATGTACTTCTGAAGTCTTTCTGCCTTGAGATCCTTTGATTATAACCATTACTTCTTGCATCCTTGACATCATCCACATTTCTTCTTGGAACGAGACTTCCTTCATTGTTGCCTTGACTCTTATCCTTGTCTTTGCTGGAATGAGGAGCATCAATATTTCTTTCGGGCTTCCTCACATCATTGTTGTTTGAAGCATTACCATTCTTGCTTAAGGATTCTCCTTCATAACCAATACCTGATTTATCAAATGGGGATATTTGATGGATGAGCATGTCATCCAAGACTTGGGAGCTCTTAAAAAATTTGTCTATCCCTTCTACCTTTTTCCTGAGGGAGACAATCTCTTCTTCTAATCTTTTGCAATCATTATTCTTCTTAGCAAGTTGTTTCTCCAACTCTTCGTTGATACAAGTTGCTTCATTTGCTTCTATTTTAAGGGAGATGATATCTTACTCCATTTTGAAGATTTCTTCATTTTCTTTTGCTAGAGTGCTCTCCATTCCTTCCTTTATCCTTGTAGCTTTACATGTTTCGAACTTGAGAAGGTTGAGTTCGGATTTTAGTTTGAATATCTCTTCGTCCTTTGCTTTCAGTTGGCATATCATGGTGTTTCTTTCCTTTTATGCTTCAACAACCTGTCCTTCTATGTTTATCAATGCTTCCATTGTCTTCTCTGCTCCTTGTCCTAGATTTCTTGCTTCTTCTAGTTGAGATTTAAGAGAGGAGACCTCTTTCTTCTATTGCCCAATCTTTGCTTCAAGTTTGTTCAAGGTGGCTTGATGATGTATCTTCCTATTTTTTTGCCTTATCCAATTGATTTGTCATGGATATGACTTCTTCATGATGCTTTCTTTTGTTTTGATGAAATTCCTCCTTAATCTTGGCAAGCTCTTCATCTATTTCTTGCACTTGAAGCTTGGCAAGGTCAACTTCTTTCCTTGTTTGGTCTTGGTTACTAGCTAGTGCTTTCTTCTTAAGTTATTTGTTTTCCTTTTCCAAACTGATACTTTCTTCCATGGCAACCATAAGTTTGGTGAGGAGATCTTTTTCGAGATCTTTTTCATTCTCTTCATCTTCTAGATCTTCTTTGTCATTGATGTCATCATTCTTATTTTCAGCTTCCATGATTGGTTCTGGATTTCCTTCTTTCTTTCCATCATCTTCTTGATTAGTGGTCATGGTCAATCCTCCTTTTGAGTGAAGATCATGAAGTTTATCCCATATGCCTTTTGCTGATGAACAATTCCCAAAATTGGCCTTCATAGAATTAGGTAGCCCATTCAAGATTGCCTTCATTGCTTTTGCATTATACTCCTTGGATTCTCCATTCATCATGCTATCAATAATCACCAATTTCAAGACTTCAATGCCTTGAGTCTTTGAGAAATTCCTCATTCTTGCTTCCCATATATCAAATTTTGCATTTAACAATGGATCCTTCACAAATTGATTGATTTCAACTTTAGTGGTTGAGGGAGACAAATCTTTAGGAGGATTGGAGACTTTCTTCCTTGACATTTCCATTCTTGTTCTAATTGATCAACCTTCAAGTTGTTAGGCTTTGAGTGAAGGAACTGCCTCTAAAACCAATTGTTTGAAATACTGAGAGGGGGGATGAATCAATATTCCTTCTCAATTGTTACTTATATCAGTTAAATCAATTATATTATATTTAGAACAATAAAAAGCAATAGGAATAAATTCTTTTATTAATATAATCTTTATAATGGATCAAGTACAATATATAGGGCTCCAACCCTTGATGAAGACACCGATCTTCAATTCCCCATGCTCCAACTTGTTGCCAAGCACCAACTTGGTCTTTTGTGAGGATCCAACCTATAGGGCTCCTACCCTATCTTGTCAAGGCACCAACCTTGGATTTAGGAGCACCGACTCCAAGGACACCAATCCTTTCAATTCTGAGGCACCAACCCCAAGGGTTCCGACCTTATAGTTTTTCTTTGTCAAGAGTTTTTTTGATTGTATTACACTACTCCCAATATCTCTTCATTGTGTTATGTCAATCTAAAAATTTATTGTAGTCTTCATGATATATCATCAATGACAACCTTGTCTTATAGAATATGTCACCAATGCGCTTCATTATAACCAACCACTTTCTCCAAGGTTACCTCATGATGACTAATGCATCATGGTCTTCAATAGTCTTCACACAACTTCAATGTGTCTACAATGAACTGTACTAAGTTTTGTACACAAACAATTCTTTGTTTCAACCCCGTGTTCTAACTGTCATAGTGATTGCTTCAGGAGTACTTCAGAGGTGTGAACATCATAGCTTCATGTTGTGCATTCAATTAGAAATAATCCTGTTTATGTAGTCCTTGTAATAGATTGTGGGTTGTGCTTTAACAGATTCATCATAGTTTCGATCCTTTTAATGAATAACCTAGTCAACAGAAGCTTGACCTTCGGCTTTCTTCCTCCTCTGCTAGACCTCTGGTTTCCTTCTTGAATTGCTCGACCTTCGTCTTCGTTATTTTCTGTCTTGCTCAACCTTCGGCTTACATTCATTGTTTTTCTTTTTACTTGGCCTCCATCTTCCTTCAATTTCGCGAATTGTGAACTGTTTTTCTTCTCTATTATCAATTCCCGAGATTCGTTCTTAAGATGAAATGTTTAACTTGTATTTATATATGTTCCACTAATGACCAAAAATAAATCCCTATTGGAGGGAGGCTGACTTGCATATTAAAAAATATATATTAGAGAGTCTTTCATCCATAGACTTGATTATTCACAGAAACCATACAAGAGAGGTTATACCCACATGGAGGTCCCACATGCAACATCATCACCTTTAATCCCACAATCGCAAATTCATGAGAATCAGAGTCATACCTTTAATCCCACAATCACAAATTCATGAGAATCAGAGTCATACCTTTAATCCCACAATCACAACTAATGAAAATCAGTGGTTTTACAAGTGTGCACATGCTCTGTCTTCCAGTGGAGCGAATTCGATATTCAATAAACATTTTTTAATGAATCCATCAGGTCCACAATATTATCACAAGCAGAGGTTTTAAAATCCCTTTGAAACTAGCTATACTACAGATGTGATATTGTATTAAACCCATTTTGATAAATCATCGGGTCCACAACCTTATCACAATTGGAGGTTTTACACATCATCCCTTTGAAGCTTGTGATACTGTGGATGCGATATTCTATCAAGCAGTTTTTGATAAGCCCATCGGGTCCTGGTGCCGGGTTACCCCCGCACATACCCACAGTATGCATAATAATGCATAAACACAACTGTCCCAGGAAATTGACTCACAAAGGAGTCAATCTCCATATATCAATGGTTAAGGCCCTTTTATCTTGGTTCCTTTATATTGGAAACCAATCTCCCCTTCTAAACCTCTTATCTGGAGTTAAATCACCCCTTAACCTTCTCATATGACTTATTAAAGTCTTTCTTTTCAATCTTTCCTATTGGGACTGTAAAACCTTTCAAAACCTTTGTTTATGACCCATAATTCAGATATATACAACCATCCCTCTTTAAATATTGGTTATGTATGGTTTTAACATATGAATACACTATCGACGCTCTTTTTCTGTTATAACCTTTTAACAAAGGAAATAAATACAAACATACCTTCCTCCACCTTTCATATGAACCCTGCACAGTCCCCGAGGTTAGACCTCATTGCAATCGGCCATCACATTCTCCCAGCCTTACCACATATGTGGTTCATCACCCCTCCGACTCTGATATGTGACTATCGGAGCTGTTAAATCTATGTTCTAGCCTTAAAAGGCTCGATGCAACTCTTTAACATAATGCAAAGGAATTACCTTAACTTCCGCTCCGAACCATATAAGGCGGACTTCAAAGTTTATGTTCCATAGCTCTAAGTAACGTCAAGTCCATTCATTCATTAGCCCTTTATATTATTGCAAGTCTCTTCCATACGTTGATTCCCGATCTCTTGATATACGATAAGCGATCAGATCTGGGCCGTTGATTTGGACTCTCGATCCGATGGTCCTGGATCTATCGCTCTATCGCAATCGATCCCTCTATTGTCAGAACCCTTACCACTTAAAACCGCCGATCCGACTAGTTCTCTGGACCTGATAAGGTTATAAACTGCTCTTTATAGGATTTTAAGTCCGAAACTTAATTCCGACTATGTTTTGCAGTAATTTTCAGTGTAAATTGAATTTTGGTTTGCGAGACTTAATCTTTACAAAAAATTTTGCCGAAGCGATGTTTCGCCCTTCTCCTCCCGACATCATCTGAACCGTTGATCTATAAGAGATCTAACGGTTCTTGTGCCCTCACTTTTAGTTCCTCCGCTCAATCCTTTTACTTAGAAATTGCTAAGTCTTCAGTGCTTCTTGCTGTTTTATTGCACGAATGCTCCTGAGCTTTACTCCTCTGTGAATCTCATTTTGCTTCCACCTCAGTGCTTCACTCTTTTCCTCACTTGATTCAAGGATCCTTTTACGATTCCTCTGAATCAACTCTGTTCCTTTGTGTCCTTCATAATTCTGCTTGCAACCTGCTATAGAGCCTACGAACTCACAAGTAATTCATACATGAAATACTTCTTTAGCATACTAACACAAACAAGAAATTATATATATATATATATAATATATATATATATATAATATATATTATATATATATAATATATATATATATATATAATTACATTTGAGACTTCTCTGTCTCGCACAGGCCTGATTTTTCACTATCAATGGCCTCTCCCCTTTGATTATGCCCGTAGGCTTACATATATCCAGAATGGTTCTGTTGAACTAATTCTGGGGTAAATCCTAGATTAACTCCTAAATTTATTGAACTGAATCCTAAATCCTCTATCCATTATCTCCACTTCTAATTAATTCTTGAAATCTCTTCTTCGTCCTCGAATCATGCAACTATTTCAGAGTTATAGTTGACTTTGGAATCTTTTGGCATTAGTGCCCACTCATGTTCTCATTTATTCAAGAGCACTTACAATTTCCTCCCATTATCTAATTAAATCACTAAAAGGCCTAAATTACATTAACTTGAGACTTATGAAAACTATTTCCTAAAAATACATGACCCCCGTATGTCTACTTAATTACAATGATTTTCCTTGGGCTCAATGCTCTGCATCAGACTCCCAAAGTAGAAAATATTCATGATCTCCTGATCATGTGTCTTCTGTTCTTTGTCTTCATGGATCCCACACTTTGTTTTGTAATTGTCCACATGTCTTGTTCCCTTGTTGCTGCTGTAGTTACGCTGTCTTTTGCTCCATTTTCTTCTTCTTGTCAATCAGATTCAAGTTCCGATTGATCTTTCTTCCTGTTACTACATTTTCCTCCATTTGAACTACTATCTTTGTCTCCAGTACATCTTTGGATTGGTCCATATTCTGTTTCTTATTTATTTCTCTTTCTCTTTGCTTCATGTTGCTGTCGCTGTCCACTTTTTATTCAAACTACTGTTCTTCTTCTTGTTCTGTTATTCTTGCTTTGCTTGCTCCAACTTTTGCTGTGACTCCTATGCTGACTCTTGGTTTACTTTCTTCAACCTTTTCCTTGGTTGCTTTGCTGACTTCCTCCCTATCATCATTACCCTCTTTCATGATTGAATCATGACAGTTCAACACTTTCTCCGGCAAATTAACTTCTCTATTCCATGGATTGATTTCTTCCATAGTCTCTTCTTCTTTCACCTTTATTTGGTTGCTCACTCGTGCCAAATCTCCTCCAACACCTGCAACAAAACCTGCACTCACAAAACACTTGTTAAAATTAAAAACACAAGGCTATTGTGCCTTGTTTTCCTTTGGCAACAATTCAGTTTTCCGCTCTGTTTCTTTCTCCCCTGTCAACACATCAGTATCCTGATTTGAATTGTCAAAAGAATTCATGAGATTGTTCGTTAGTCTCTCTTCCACACCATCTTTCCTAATGATGTCTTCCTACCCTTGTCCACTGTAGTGAACTCCTTCCTTTGTAGTGTCAGTCTATTGAACTCTCATATCCATATCCTTTTCCTTATGACTGTTATTCATGACGATTATTTTGTCTTCCCTTTTCAACAGTCTATCTTCAACACCCATTCTCTGTTTTTCCAACTCTCTTCTTTGAAAATCTAATTTTCTATATAACTTAACAACTTCAATTGGAGTAGATTTTGGAAATTATACATAATTCTCCGTAACTTCCTTTGTTATAGATAGATCATCAGATGTCATTTTTCCCTTAGCTAATTCTTTTGCATAGACTTCTTCATCCTGAACATATTTTAGTAGATGTCCTTCTTTTTCCATGTCTGTCTCTACAGATTCCATGGTTACTTCCACTGTGCCTATCATCATAGCGAATTGATGATCCTTTACTATGTTTTCAGTTAACATAGTTTCTTCTTTAAGCTTGCCTTCAATCTCTTGCTGTTTATCTTCCTCAAGAGCTATCCTTGTCTCACCACCTGCATTATCATTCCCCTGCATTTGATTTTCATCAATAACATCAATCAAACTCATTTGATTACCTTTTTGAGACAATATTTATTCATTCTTCATCAGAATAAGATCCTGATTCCTCATCTCCATGATAGCTTCTATAGACTCCTCCATAGACTTTTTCTTCTGTACGCAGTCAAATTCTTTTTCCTTTGAGATGTTTTCTTTGTCACCTTTTACTTCTAGATTTTCCTCTCCTTTGAAGATACCTTCAAAAGGCTGTTTTCTCCTGTAATATCTTCCATCATACACAAACTATCGGTTTTAAAAATATAAGACTCTGTGGTATCACTGGATGGTTTAGCCATCATATCTTCTTGATGTTCTAAATCCTTCATATGGTTCAGAAATTCTTCGATGGTCTCCTCTTCAATTTCTTTGAGCCCTTCACTTGGTTGCTTGATATCTTTCTCCAACTGTATTTGAGATATATCTATCTCATCCTCTTCCAAAACATAATTTAGATTCTGCTTGTCTTCTTTCTCCTTTATGACAATACCAGCAAATTTTCCTTCTTTACATGTTTCACCTGCAAACACACACAAATTGTCAGTTTTAAAACCATGTGACCCTTTGGACTCTCTTGAAGTTCCAGTCTTCAAGTCTTCATCTTCACTCTCTCCCAAAATTTCTCCTTGTTCTGGTTCACAAATGGATTCTTCCATTTCTAACTAAACTTCCTTGAGTTTTTCCATCAACCACTTCACTTGCATTTGCTGTATCCTTCTCTGTATTTCTTGCCATTTTACTGGCTTCTTCCTCAAGACCCAACCTAGTCTCTCGCTTTCCTCAAGCATTCTCCTTAATGCATCAAGTTGTTCTTTTAATTCAGTAACCTCTTTGTCAATCTCCTCTTGACTCATCCTCTTGCCATTTTCTTTGGCATCCTCTTTCTTATATCCTCTGCTGTGGCTTCTTTTTGAACCTCTGCTATGACTATCAGTAGTCATCTTCTTCTCTTCTTTCTTCATGAGCTCCTCTGCAACAAGCCTCTGCAACAGCTAGTCCTCCTTGCTGTAATCTTATCTCACTAATCTCTCCTCACTTAGTCTTTTGGTAAGCACGGTCCTCTATCTGGAACCTCCTCTTGAGCAACACCTTTTCTCCTTCTAGGCTTCTGTAATTTCTCATTTTCTCTTGAGAACACTTCAATTGTCCTCTCTATCCAATCTCTTGTTGGATTCTTCAGGTTCATTGCCTCTTTTCCTTACTCTGTCTTCAAGAACACATCTGGTTCTCCTCTCACAGCTTATCTTGCTGTCACCTATGCATTAATATATAAACACACATTCTCAATAGAACATAACATATTACCTCACCTTCAGATCTCAACATGATCTTGTTTCACCATTCCACCATGGATTGTTCTCTATTTTGTCTCCAAGTCCTCTTTCCTTCATAACTTGCACTAAAAAATCTTGCTTTTTCTTTCCTCTATTCTGTTTATTCCAAGCCTCTGCTAGAACCACTATAGTATTCTAGAACTTCAAAAGTTCTCCTTACAGTCTTCTGCTATAGTCTATGCACATTACCTTCTTCTGTGTGCAATCTCCTTTCATAGGAAGTCTTCCCCACTCTAATTACAAACCTACTCTGATTCAATTCTGCTGTGACTTCAATTAGGCTCTGATACCACTAATGATGCCGAGTTACCCCCGCACATACCCACAATATGCATAATAATGCATAAACACAACTGTCCCAGGAAATTGACTCACAAAGGAGTCAAATCTCCATATATCAATTGTTAAGGCCCTTTTATCTTGGTTCCTTTATATCAGAAACCAATCCCCCCTTCTAAACCTCCTATCGGGAGTTAAATCACCCCTTAACCTTCTCATATGACTTATTAAAGTCTTTCTGTTCAATCTTTCCTATCGGGACTGTAAAACCCTTCAAAACCTTTGTTTATGACCCATAATTCACATATATACAACCATCCCTCTTTAAATATTGGTTATGTATGGTTTTAACATATGAATACACTATCAATGCTCTTTTTCCGTTATAACCTTTTAACAAAGGAAATAACTACAAACATACCTTCCTCCGCCTTTTGTACGAACCCTGCATAGTCCCCGAGGTTAGACCTCATCGCAATCGACCATCACATTCTCCCCCCTTACCACATATGTGGTTCATCACCCCTCCGACTCCAATATGCAACTATCAGAGTCGTTAAATCTATGTTCTAGCCTTAAAAGGCTCAGCGCAAACCTTTAACATAATACAAAGGAATTATCTTAACTTTCGCTCTGAACCATATAAGGCGGACTTCAAAGTTTATGTTCCGTAGCTCTAAGTAACGTCGGGTCCGTTCATTCATCGGCCCTTTGTATTATCGCAAGTCTCTTCCGTACACTGATTCCTGATCTCTCGATATGTGATAAGCGATCAGATTTGGGCTGTCGATCTGGACTCTCGATCCGACAGTCTTGGATCTATCACTCTATCGCAATCACTCCCTCTATGGTAGGAACCCTTACCACTTAAAACCTTCGATCCGACCAGTTCTCCAGACCTGATAAGGTTATAAACTGCTCTTTATAGGATTTTAAGTCTGAAACTTAATTCCGACTATGTTTTGCACTAATTTTCAATGTAAATTGAATTTTTGTTTGCAAGACTTAATCTTTACAAATAATTCCACCGAAGCGATGTTTCACCCTTCTCCTCATGACATCATCTGAATCGTTGATCTATAAGAGATCTAACGGTTCCTGCGCCTCACTTTTAGTTCCTCCGCTCGTTCCTTTTACTTAGAAATTGCTAAGTCTTCAGTGCTTCTTGCTGTTTTATTGTGAAAATCCTCCCAAGCTTTACTCCTCTTCGAATCTCATTTCGCTTCCACCTCAGAGCTTCACTCTTTTCCTCACTTGATTCAAGGATCCTTTCACGATTCCTCTGAATCAACTCCATTCCTCTGCGTCCTTCAAAATTCTGCCTGCAACCTGTTCCAGAGCCTAAGAATTCACAAGTAATTCATACATGAAATACGTCTTCAACATACTGACACAGACAGGAAATAAACTCTGTATATATATGTAAAAACAAAGATTACATTCGAGACTTCTCTGTCTCACACAGGCCTGATTTTTCAATATCAATGGCCTCTCCCATTTGATTTTTCCCATAAGCTTACATATATCCAGAATAGTTCTATTGAACTAATTCTGGGGTAAATCCTAGATTAACTCAATCTATTAAACTGAATCCTAAATCCTCTGTCCATTATGTCCACTTCTAATTAATTCTTGAAAGCTCTCCTTCATCCTCGAATCATGCAACTGTTTCAGAGTTATAGTTGACTTTGGACTCTTTTGGCATCACTGCCTACTCATGTTCTCATTTATTCGAGAGCACTTACAATTTCCTCCCGTTATCTAATTAAATCACTAAAAGGCCTAAATTACATTAACTTGAGACTTAGGAAAACTATTTCCTAAAAATACATGACCCCCCTATGTCTACTTAATTACAATGATTTTCCTTGGGCTAAATGCTCCTGCATTAGGTCCACCACTTTATCGCAATCGGCGGTCCACGAAACTATTGCAATTGATGGTTCGTCAAGTCTATTGTAATCAGCAGTCTGATGGTGACAAGCCTTTATGATTTGCGTAACTCCTGATAGCCAAATGCAATGTTATATAAGATTGTATTCTAATTGAGCGGTCGGGTCTGTGGTAAATATTGCAATCAACGTTTTTAGCGTGACATTTTTAATACTTGTGATACGTAACTTCAATGCGACAATTCTGATATGGTGGATGTGATATAACAATAGAGCATATTGTTATGGAACCATTGGGTTTGTAATACATATCACGATTAGGGGATTCAACGTGACACATAATAAAGCAATGAAGCCACCGATATTGATTTCTCCGATGTGCTGTGAATTTTTAAAGGGTTTCCACGGTTCACTTTTTCTCTTTCTCCGCAACGTTTTCCTCTTTTCTTCTTAGCTCTTCCCTTTAGTTCTTTCTCCGTTGCATGTTCCTCTTTTCTCCTTCCGATGAACTTCTTCCTCTTACTCTTTGGCTTTCTATTTTTATGGCTTTCAATATCTTTCCTCCTCGACTTTCCTTCTTGGGTCTACTGCTCCTGTTGCTTCACGGATCCGCTTTGCTTGGCTTCACATCATCATTTAGTATCATAGAATATTTCCATATTGACATCCATGACAATCTAGATCAACAGTAATATGCCATGAAGGAATGCAATCTTCATGTCCATCTGATGAAGGGTCCATCCTTGACTTGTGACAAGGGAAACTATCGAACGAATGGTTGTATATTGAGCCACAGGTGAAAATATATCATCATAATTTTCCCCCTCTTTCTGGGAGAATCCTTGGGCCACGAACCTTGCCTTGTATTTCTGAGTGCTACCATCAACTCCATGCTTGATCTTGAATAGCCACTTTGAAGTCACCATGGATTTCCTCTTTGGTCTCGGAGCAACATCCCATACGTCATTCTTCATGATTGATTCATATTCTTTGGCCAAAGCATGTTTTTAAACCTATTTTTTTTATGACATCTTCAAAGGTGGGAGGTTCAATTTCAATCATAGTGCTCATGGTTGCAACATATACCTAGTACCTAAATGACTTCATCCTTTCTCTAAATGATCTTCGAACGTGAGCTCATCTCTCATCATCTTGTAATGTGTCTTGAACACAAAGTTCCGTCTTCTTGGTGAGAGGATCATATGGAGGAGGATCGAAGGGATCCATGGGCTCCATGGGATCATCAACAATATTTGTCTAAGGTTCGGGCATAGAAGGACCATATAAAATATCCATATCATCATTATTTTTAGGAGGAGGAGCCGGAGGAAGGTCCCTTGCTTTTCCAAGGGTGACATCTTCATCAGATGTAATATCCCTACTAATTTCAACCTTCCTTTGACCAGGAATATATATTCTAAATGCTTTAGGATTTTCACAATATCCAACAAACGTACCTTTTCTTCTCGAGGCTTCAAACTTGTTCCTCTTATCATTTGGAACATGAAAATATACGGGGCAACCAAAGATATAAAGATGGCCAACATCAAGCTTGACACCTGTGAACAATTCCTTGGGGGTCTTGTTGTCCAATGCTTGATGAGGCACCATGTTTTGACAACATTTGTTGCTTCTCCCCAAAGGAAGTTCGACAAATTTTGATCATGGAGCATGGCATGGGAAACTTCTATAATGGACCGGGTCATTCTTTAACCACTCTATTTTGTTCGGGAGTATAGGGCACATTTTCCTCTTTCTTGATACCTTTCTTCTTGAAAAAATCAAGGAACTCCTTTGATCTGTACTCTCCACCATTGTCAGACCTGAATATTTTTATTTTCTTACCTATTTGATTTTTTATCAAAGATTTGAACTCCTTGAATATTTCGAAGGCTTCATACTTGTGCTTCAAATAATATATCCATGTCTTTCTTGAGAAGTCATCAATGAAGGTGATGTAGTAGAGATGACTACAAATAGAATGCATGACCATCAGATCACATATGTTGGAATGAATGAGATGGGGGATGTCATTTGTCTTGTTCTCGCTAGAAGGGAATGGTCCCCTTGTGTTCTTTCCAATGGCACAACCTAGACATACTCCATCATGATGGGTTTGAACATTGGGAATCCTTGAGACCAATTTCTCCAATTTTGGAAGAGAATCATAATGTATATGGGCCAATCTTCAGTGACATAGATCACTTAGATGATTATCATGCACCAATGCTAGAAGTGGTCTTCAGTGACTCTGTAGAGTCTTTCATATATTTATCCCAATGTGAATGCATCTCTCGTAGGTGATCCAATAGGCCAAGTAAGAAACTTTACCTTGATGAAGGCAACTCTCATCCCTTTATCTTCCAAAGTAGATATTGATACCAAATTGTTCTTCAATCCTGACACATACACCACATCATGGAGAAAAATAGATTCCCTGGAATTAAAATGAAATTTGATGGACCCAAAACCTTTAATGGGAAGAGTGGATTTGTCTCCAGGAATAATTTTCAAATTTGACTCCCTCTCTACTAAATTAGAGAGAACTTCCTTATAACCAGAGAAGTGATGAGTGGCCCCACTATCAACTAACCAACTATCCCACGAATCTGGAGGAGATGAACTAGTAAGGGTAGAAATAAGAATATATTAAGATTGATTCACAACATTAATTTCATACCTAGAGAGTCTTGACTTCTTTTGTGGGCGACAATCTTCTTCATGATTACTTGGAGCATCTCTTCTTCTTCTTTCATCTCTTCCACTATGATCATTCCTTCGTTAATCTCTTCTTATTTGATCATTGAACCTGTTGTTGTTGCTTCTAGTATTGTAGCGTGGTCCATTGTTCTTCTTAGGGAAATCTTGAGCATAATGGCCTTTCTTATGACAGTTGTAGCATTCAATGTGCAATAATTCCTTCCTTCATTATGAATTTCGAGGAAGAGGCTTTCTTGAATTTTATGGACCTCCTTTTCCTTTCTTATTCTTCTTGTCATGAGTGATGAATGCAATAGACTCTCCCTCTTCATGCTTTTGAATCCTTCCTCTTGATATCATCCTTGATTCTTCTTGAGTGAGCTTCCCAAAAATTTCATCAAATGACGGGAGGGCATTGTTGTTGCTTATAGTAGTAATAAAGGTTTTCCAAATAGGAGGGAGACCTCTTAGAGTTGTTGAAGAATCTAGGGCATGGAGTTAATGAGATTCTTCTTAACATGATAACTATTTGTGAGGAATTTAACATTTAGCTTCTTAGCATTTTTCTTAACATTAATGTGTCTTCTTTAGTTCATCAAATAACTATCATAACAAAGAGACAAGGACGCAAAATTTTGGCTTTCTGTCAGGGCCAAAACCTCTCCCTCTTGGAGAGGAAAACCCGCACAAAGTTTATCTTATAGAGATTCCAATTGACGAACACCAAGACCATGACCCTTGACTGGCTGAGTCTACTCCAAGACCAAGGCACCAATCCTCTTCTTTGTATCGCTGAGTTCATCATCATCACTGCATCATGAAGGAATTCATTAATTCTGCAACATCACTGTGCTTCCACTGAGAGACTCGTCATAACTATGAGCTTCATTGCTACTTCACCACACAAAGATTACAAAAATTCTCTTTACCATGTATATTATGAGATAATGAGATAGTGATCATCAAAATCGTGACTGTGTTTATGTTAGATGAAGGTCGAGATAGAGTTTGATAAAGATCCTTCTTGTCGAGGGTGTATACTTGTGACTGCACTTATCATGACACTGAAACTTCTTATCATCTCTTTTCCACTGAGGAGTAGACTACATCAACAATGCACTGAGACCTGTAACAAGGATGAGAGTGAGACTTCTTTGCGAGATTTTAGGTGAGTTTGAGATGGTAGCTATATTATACTTATCCGAGAGAGTGCTCCTTCAAAATATGTGAAGTCACAGACCTGTACCCATCCGAGTTTCTTAAGAGAGATGTGAGATTCTTGTATGTTCTTTTGCTGTGATCCCAACTGCCTATTTATACTAGGTGTATGTCCATGCATTCAAGCCGACATGAATTAATGAACTTTTGAGTCACTTCATTTGAGTCGACGTGTATATTATTTATATCAATTTTGCTAGCCGACTTTACTATTCTCTTCATCGTTTTGCTTTCTTGTCTTCAAGAGGATTGTGCTCATCTTGGAGGGATGTTCTTGACTCTAGGTTGACTCATATACATTTCATAAATGCCCAAGAGGAGCTCTTTGAATCTTTGACTTTCCTAGAATTATGGAATGAGCAAGAAACTCATTGTTATAATTCACAAAAATAATTTTTATTTACAAGTACAAAGATCAAAATTACATGTATAAATACCGAACCTAGTTACATTTTCTTCAACACTCCCTCTTAACTAGGGAGATATTTACAATGGTACTTGGTCATTCCCAATCTAAAGAATTTCTAAGAAGAATAATATTGGTAACCCATCTGTATAACATCATATCAACCATAATTTTCACAGTCCAAGGGCCTTGAATAATAGCTCTATCTCTCCACGAGATCACGAGCTACAATGTTGGCGAGACCAATGACTATAAACACCTTCATCATTGTCTCTCAAGGTACATACCCACTTGAGTGTTCATTGAGTATGATCTTCTAGGGCTATTCTTATCTTGGGTTCCCAACCCTCTAAGAATATTGGTCCTCTTGCCTACTCTTATCTTGGATTCCCTACACATCGTCAAAGAGCATCAGATGCCAGATGATTACCCAATCCTCCATTCTTTCTTCCCAGGTGAAGAAAAGAATGTTGTGTCTATCATGAGTCTACATTTCCATTTATGGCCTTCACCTATACTTACGAATGTTAGTCCTGGTCTAGTGCATGAAACATGAAATAGAAAAACACAACTATCACTCCTTTGTAACCAAGGGTGATCTAATCCAAGCTCCCTCTTGATCAGGGACCAGTTAGAGCTCCCCTTTAGCTAGGGACTCTTCCATACATCAACAAATTCTTCTTTGTGGGTCCTTCCACTACTTGGTCAAATTTTCTCCTTGATGTTATGAAATTTAGTTGAGCTTCTTCTGTGTAGGGCAACAACCATTGATCACTTTCCTCCTTAGTTCGTCATGTCATTCCTTTCTTCATAGAAATTGTCCATATCTAGAACCTTCGTTATACGATTACTTCTTTCTCATCATGCTTCTTCCAGCCATCACTTGAATGCTAGTTGTACTTGTATTTACAACTCTTGTTCGAGTAAACCTGCATTATCCAGATATTATTCAAGAAATCAAAACATCAGATTACATCAAATCATACCTTACGATATGAATTTTCATCATAACATCTTTCTGTAGGTATCAACATCCTGCATATATGTTGACACATCTCCCAAAGATATCCATTGTCAGGGGTATTCATCTTTTCCATCAGAGCCTTCATATCTTTCTGGGAGATTTTCTAGTTAAGTCTTCTTGATCTTTTGGATGTTTATCACCTTCATTAGGGTTGCATATCTAACGATCTCTTCCTTTCTCACACATTCCATTCTCAGTAGCTTTTAATCAGAGTTTCTTCATTGTAGTCAACAACCTCATACTTCATATGAGGACATATTATATTGATTTCATCTAGTGTGACTTATGCCTTCCTGTATCCTTTCAGAGGAGGAGATTCTCTTTCTCTTGATCATGCTTCTTAAGATAGAAGCAATGATCCATGTTACCTACAACCATATGACATGACATTATAATATTGAACAAAAGCATACATACCTTATTTTACCTTCAGGTCATCAATGCTTCTTCTAGCAACTTCCTTGATTGAAGAGATCTTCAATCCCTTGATATGATTTATGTCATCACATCATCATCTCATGGATTCCGTAAGTTGGATTTCTTGTTGAAACACTTTCTTCCTCTCTAGATCAGTGAACCCTATGATGAGGATTCCATCAGAGAATTTTGAGGATCTTGTATATCCCCAACTGGTAGATGTTTCCTTTTTGACTTGATGTATGATAAGCCTTGTATTAGATGATTTCTTCCTTTCCTTCAATGTCCAATGAGGTTCTCAAGAGCTATATCCTACATGTTTGTCTACCATGGATTTTGTCTTTCATGATTCCCATGGTGATGTCACCAGCTCTTGTTTCTAATGCTTCCATGATGCCATGATGCATCTTATTATCATTGTCATATCTTATAGCACAAGATTTAGGAGCTTATGATAGGATCCTTTTTGTGAGGGATACTATCTTACTCATATTAAAGATTTGTTACTCCCTCTTTCCTTGGCCCTTTCTTCAGCTTCCTCCATCTTTCAATGGTATGAGCTTCCAAAATATTTCTATAGCATTGAATCTTAGCTATACTCATTCTGTCTTGCTTTGCTTGAGGACCAAGATTTTGTGTGGGTCTAAGTGATGTGACCATCTTTACTATAATTTCAGATTTCATATATCTCTCTTTGTGTCTCCTCTTTTAGCATGTGAGGACTTTTGAGTGATTTCCTATGATTCCTATGAGTCTCTTGATACATTCAAGCACTGTTTGACCTTCAAAGACCTTTCCATAGACATCAATGATTTCTCTTTTCTATGAGGTTATGACAATCCTCCTTATTTTATGCAATGACCTTTTTCATGAGGACTACGACTATCCTTCAATATTTCCATTTCCTTGCAAAACAAATTTATTAAACCAAAAATATGAAAGATACTTACTTGGCATGTGAAGAGGAGATCTTCACCTTGATGCTTCCTTTGCTTGAGCTTCCCATCATGAACCACTAGTATCCTTTTACCAAAACTTCTTTGGAGTCCTTCTGACATCATGACTTCTGTGATCTTGTCATCACCAAAATTGCTTTATGATATTGGGATCATATTGATTCATAATTCATATTTTTGGTTCTTTCGACTCCTTCTATACTAAACACATTGTTGACATGCTTGTGATACTGCCGTTCCACAAGTGGACCTTATTATACTTCATCGTCAGCAAATTCATGCGGTGATCCGAGCATCATGCTATTGAGATCATGTTTATAGACAAGATCCGGAACTGTGACAAGTATATCGCTATGACATTGTACCTTGACAATGATGTCTATGAGTGTTGTTCATTCGAATTGTGCACTGTGTTGTGAGCCTGAAGTTGTCATCGAATTCATCACCGTGTCTTTATTGAGATGTGTATTGGAGATCTCTCTTTTGATCTATCAAGATCATGACTATCTCTTCATAGGGGAAATAAACTCTGTTACAATCAGGTTATCGGCTGATCCACGAGTGGTTCAGAGAATTGATATCTTAATCGCCAATATACTTGAGTTCTATGGTTTAATTTTAATCAGGGATTGGTCGAAAAAGCTCCACGGGTATATTTCTACCGATTGGTCTCATATGTGTCTGCCCTACAAAGGAAAGCCAAACCAGATAAGAATCAATCGGGAGAAACACATGACACATACTATTACAGAGTTCGAACAAGAGAATCAACCAGTTGCATTTAACAACAACATTTTGGGAAACTATTCTTCTGAATCATTCTTTGGCAATTATATTGCCCAGCCATCTCCATTCTCGGTAAACAATTTCACATCACAAATCGAAAATTTTTCACAAACTGATAGATCTAGATGTGTTAATGTTACTGAGAATTTTGTAAATAAAAATGTTGATAATTCTTTATTTTGGTCTTTATATCTTGACGGTTCAAAATCTAGTGAAGGATCACGAGCAGGGTGTATTTTGGTCAGCCCTGAGGGAGAAAAAACAATGCTTTCTTGTAGATTAGAATTTGGATGCACGAATAATACAGCTGAGTATGAAGCCTTGATCCAAGGATTATGCAAAGCTATCGGCTTGAAAGTTCAATATTTAAAAGTGTTCGGCGATTCAGAGATTGTGATAAAACAAGTTCGAAACACAATCCATTGCCTCTCTAATCACCTCAAACACTACCAGTCTTTAGTCTAGGAACTTTTATCTCATTTCTTAGAATTCAATATTTCACCTATTCCCAGATCCCAGAATGCAGCAGCTGACCTGTTGGCTAATGTTGCTTCTAAACTCCTGCCTTTTGAAGATTTTAGTCTAGATAGATTTTCGGTAGAGTTGATCTTTAGGCCATCAGTCCCCGACAATATCACCAATTGGAAAGTATTCAACCACGATGAAGACATCTTACATTTCTTAACTTCTGACAAATCCTATAATGATCAGATCATTGACGAAAATGATCATGATCTTCAGATGAAAGAGAAGCATGAGGAAAACTCCATACCAAGACCTATGGTTAAACTTGAAGATCTCTATGACATTAAAGACAGGTTCAAACATGTAACAAATTCAAAAATCCAAAGTTCTACCTTAAGGTTTGAATTGATAAATCTTGGTACCGAGCAGAATCCTCAAAATATCAATTTAGGATTAGGACTTTCCGAACAGGAAATGACAACATTTATTAGATTATTAAGAAAAAATAAACATGTCTTCGCTTGGAATTATGATGATTTAAAAACATATGATACATCTATCATACAGCATACCATTCCAATGCTACCTGAACAAAAACCAGTTCAACAAAAATTGAGGAAAATACATCCAAACTTAGAGAGTCAGATAAAATCAGAACTCAATAAACTCTTAAAAGCAAAGATTATTTTTCTAGTTCGACACTCAAACTGGGTCTCCAACATGGTACATGTCAGAAAGAAAAATGGTGACATTAGGATTTGTATTGATTTCAGAAACCTGAATAAGGCCAGTCAAAAAGATAATTTCCCATTACCTACCATGGAGCAAATACTCCATTCAGTAGCAGGTTCTGAACTAATGTCCTTTCTAGACGGCTTTTCAGGATACAACCAAGTTCTATTTCATCCTGATGACAGACTCAAAACTACTTTCAGAACAAAATGGGGAACCTACGCCTATCAGAAAATGCCTTTTGGACTTATTAACGCAGGAGCTACATTCCAAAGAGCAATGGACATAGCCTTCAAAGGATTGATCAACAAGACAATAGTCGTCTACTTAGATGATATTACTGTATTTTCTAAAACGAGATCTAACCATTTAAATCATTTGAATCAAATCTTTGAACGCTGTAGAAGGTATGACATTTCACTTAATCCTAAAAAATCCTTCTTTGCTCTAGATCAAGGAAAGCTCTTAGGCTTTATTGTTTCCAAAGATGGTATTTATATTGACCCCGATAGGATTAAAGAAATTTCTGAAATCCCATTTCCTCATAACAAAAAATCAATGCAATCATTTTTAGGTCAGATCAACTTTGTCAAAAGATTTATTCCCGATTTTTCTCATATCATTTTACCATTACAAACCGTGATTAAGAAAAATTCAGTGTTTAGATGGGGGTCTGTGGAAAAAGAAGCATTCGATTTAATCAAGCAATCAATAATAAATGCCCCCGCTTTAAACACTCCTAATTTTTCTAATCATTTCACATTGTACACTATCGTGTCCGATTTATCTTATGCAGCGGTACTCACTCAAATCAACGATCACAACTTGGAAGCACCGATTTCATTCTTCAGTTCAAATTTTCAAGGTGCAGAACTAAATTATTCTGAAGTTGAAAAACAAGCCTTTGCTGTGTATAAAGCCATCAAATACTACAGACCGTTTCTTCTAAAAGCCCATACAATAGTAATAGTTCCTTTTTCTTCAGTAAGGCAATTACTGATCCAAAGAGAACTAGGTGAAAAAAGGGAAAATTGGGTTACATCACTTCAAGAATATGACTTGGAAATTAAGCCAACAAAGATTGTTAGAGGCCAAGGTTTTTGCAGGTTATTAGCAGGAGCATCCAACATTCCAGAATAAGGTGATACAGATCATATTGAAGAAATCAACCAGATAAGTATTACCGATTCTGAATCTCAATATGCAGATTTAATCTTTTATTTGAAAAATGGACATGCACCTCCTAATCTCTCCTACAAAAACAAACGGGCTATTAGATTAAAGTAAAAAAACTTTGTTATCATTGATGATGTGCTTTTTAGGCAAAACTACGATTCAGTTTTATTAAGATGTCTGGAGAAACCTGAAGCACAAAAGGTCTTGCAGGAATTACACGATGGACCAGCTGGAGGACATTTTGGAGCTGATACAACAGCTCATAAAATCATCCATGTTGGATATTACTGGCCCACCTTATTTAGAGATACCCATGAGTATGTAAGGAAATGCCGAAGTTGTCAAGTCTCCAGTGGAAGACAAAGGAAACCAGCCTTTCCTTTGCAACCAGTTAATATCGATCAACCTTTTGAACTTTGGGGACTAGACATCATTGGAGAGATCACTCCACAATCCTCCAAACAACACAAGTATATCCTTACTGCTACTGATTACTTTACCAAGTGGGTTCAAGCAATTCCATTAAAGACAACAAACTCTGAAGGAATTATAGAATTCATAGACCAATTCATCATTACCAGGTTTGGTGTCCCTAATGCTCTTGTTTTTATAATGCATTTTATTTTTCTGGAAATGCCATGTTTGAGTTTGCTATCAAAAGAGGATTTAAATTGAAATATTCTGCAAACTACTATCCCCAGGGTAACGGCCTGGCAGAATCTACCAATAAAAATCTACTCAAAATCATTAAGCGAACTATCGAACAAAATCATAAAAACTGGCACAAATCTTTAGTATTCGCACTATGGGCTGATAGAATAACGCAGAAGGCCTAGGTACTTCCCCATTCAACCTTTTCTACGGGAAAGAAGCAGTACTACCGACCAATTTAGCGCTTCATTCTCTAGCTGTAGTTCAGTTTATTGAAGAAAGACCCTCTTCTTCTATCCAACTTAGACATGATCAGATTAAAATTAGAAGAAGAAAGAGAAAAGTCCAAAATCACCCATGATAAACATCAGCAGATAATCAAGTTATCATTTGATTCAGCTTCATCTAGTTCTAAACAGTTGCAGGTTGGTGATCTTGTTCTAAAATGGGACAAAGCACATGAGGATAAGGGTAAACACACCAAATTCCAAAAGATGTGGCTTGGACCATTTCAGATCAGCAAGAAGGTAGGCCATTCAACATTCATATTACAAGATCTATCAGGAAAGAGGGACACTCTTCCTGTTAATGGCCTCATCTTAAAGAAATTCTTCAATTGAGGAGGTAACCCCTTCTCTTTTAAATTCAGTAGGATTAGCAATATTTAGGATCATTAGGAAATAAGGTTGTAAAATAGCTTCTATTTGCCTTTGCTATATTGGAATATTGCTCAGAAGAAGTATTTTTAATATTTACTTTTGTAAAATAGACATCTTAAACAAGAGGGACAATTTCTAGGAAATTAGGTATATTAACATTCTGAAAACCCCATTCTGCTTTTGTGAAAATTCTCTCAAGATTTAGAACTACTGTAAATCATTTTGATGTTTTAAAACTGGCCACAAAAAAGGTTATCAATATCAAAACAGAGACTGATTCAATCTTAGCATCCTCAACTCTTACCTTGTCATCCATCTTCTCTTAAGGAGAAAATTGTTCATCCCATTCATCCAAGTGTATGATTACTCAGAGTGTAATTCTAAAAAATCTGATATAAAGATAAGGGGTCTTATTACAAGCCTGCTTACCATGATCATTGGGAAATAGTCTAACTGACATTACCAACACTACATACCAAAACAGGGTAATGACTTATAAGCATAAGACAAGGGGTCTCATCATGAGCCAGCTTGTTTGATTAGATTACAACCAGTGAATGGCATTGTCAAATCAGCTGGCAACCAAACCAGGACAATGGCTTTTTATCTTATAAAGAAAAGGGAAAAGAAAAGAAATACAAAATATGTAAACATGTTTTGAATTCATTCTTTTAATCATACTCTGAGATGGAAGGGATCGTGAACAATCAAATGGTTAAAAGGTATCTCTGTCGAAACTATGAACGCTTGCTGGCAGTAGAGGCTCTACCTGTGACAAAGGAGTCAACTAAAATGGCTAAGTTGGAAAGGTGTTTTGCTTTATCATTATCAACCAATAAAGGCCAATTTAAAACTTAGAATGTATTTAGTTTTAAACAAGAGAAAGAATTAGCAAAAACATGTCTTTATTATATTCAGAATGTATGTATACTTAGTTATATTAGAACTTTCCTTTTGATAAGGTATCTATGTAAAGAAAGCTCAAAAAATTTCAATAACTTTTCCAGAGATAACTGTTTCTTCCAGCGAATCGCCAATTGTTGTGCTATACAACAACCCCCCATTTCAATAAATCTTACTTTAGAAAATTATAAATTGAAATGGGTCCCTTTTAATTTAAAATTGGTATTAATCCATCACTTTTCTAAAAGTTCCGAAATAAACAAAATAGCTTCAAACCCTTTGAAATAATCGGTCTTTAAAATAAAACGAATAATCCTTTATTATTGCGATAAAGCAATCGCAAGATCGTATATCGCAATAACAAAAGGATGCATAAACCACGACCCATTGATTTTCCCCGATGCGATAAAAGCCAAATAGCCGATGGATAATCGGGAAAGCAAATAATAAAAGGCCCCTCCCCTTTGCCCTGATGCGATATCGCAATCGGCGATCGGGGAATGTGACGCGACATAACAAACTCTCCTCATTCAAACTCCCGATGCGAGTCAAGCGATATCGCATATCGGCGATCGAGGATTCCATAAGACTCAAATGAAATTACCCAAGCCTTCCTCCGATTGCCGATTGCGATGAGCCCAAAAGCACGATTTTCGAAAAGGAACAATATGATTTCGTTATATTATATATTAATTATCATTGAAATCCTTTTCTCTTCCCGATAGAGATTTGCTCGCGTCCAATCGCCAAAACAAATCAAATCCACGCTTAAACCATTATTCGGCAAATAAAGGGTATAACAAGCAATTAAGTGATTGACAGGTTTTAACGGCCAATTAATGAGTAGTCATGCCTAAATCCTTTCAGAGATTGCCTCCGCGGGAGCCTTATGATAAATCGTCCATTTCCCAATGATTGACACAATTTCTTCATATTTGGTTTTAGCTATCTATTCTCTGTGTTACGTCTATCTTTCTCTTGTGCAGAATTTTTCCACAGTAACGATGGGAAAGAAATCTAAGAAGTCTGGAATGCCTTCGGCTCCTATGGTAACAGGACAACATGCCACTGATCCAGGCCCAAGAAAGAAGGGATTAATCTCAGATACCACATGTCTTGGCCTTGGCAACACTACTTGGCAAAGTATTTACAACTTGGTAGAAGCCGAGGAACCTCAGCAAACATCGGTACAAGCCTCAGCGGGTTCAATCCGGAAATATGATGCCACTTTGAAAGATTTGGCTGATTCCTACCTGCATAGGATAGCAGCTCGAGAACAAATTCTTCCGTATACGGATGTGGTGAGATGGGCAATTGAGGCAATTCCAATTATGGACAGGACATTCTGCACTGTCGATGGAAGGATATTTGGTTCATTTCAGCCCAACGATTTCAGACAAATGTACCACTCGCCCGAGCCAGAGAAGAAATACAATAAAGCATTTCTGGAAAAGTTTCGAGATGAGAATGAGACCGAGTCAGCACCCATATGAGAATGGAGACAGAACCCGACGAAACACAAACATGAGTCTTCGGGTAAGTACTCCGTCGACTCTTTATGCTCTCCTTATTGTTATGCTGGAGTCATGATGTGTCGATTATGGGGATTGCATGATTCTTCCAAGTTTTCCATAGAAATGGTTCCTTTGATGGAAGCGGCATGTAATAGTGAGATAATGGATTGGGGGACTATATTATCGGATAAATTGGCTATGACTATTCTTGAGTTCAGAAACAAATCCCGTGTCACTGATAGGTTCATCCCTCCATTTTATTTTAGTGCCTATATTCTGGATACCCTTTGTTTCAATTCTGAGTTTCCTGTATTAGGGTGGAGATGGACTCCCCAGGACCCTATGCCTATTCATGTCTACCACCAGAAACTATGGAAAGCTCATTATAAACACCATTTATACCAAGTCTGCAATGGATTTATGCTACCTCTTTACTATGCAATTTTTGATAAACCTGCCCCTAAGATCTCCTCTTAGGCTGAGATTGACTTGACAGCCCTAGGAACCTGGTTCGGAGAAGAAAAATTCACTTATGTAAGAATTTTCGACAGTCAAGCCAGACCTCATGTCCTCCCTTTGTACATACCAGACAAGCTATTAGCTCGCGAAATAGCATATCAACTTACAACTGCGTCAGCCACGAAAACTCTCAGGAATTCAAAGAAGCAAGTCTGGCCTCCTTTTCCTCTTAGATGCGGCGTCTATACTCTGCATGATTATAAACATGCAGAGAAAGAGGCAGAAAAAATAAGCGTCCTAACTCTCGCCACTTTGCCTAATAGACGCTTCGACCCGAAGAAAATCATCTATAACGCCCTAGATCAGGCCAAGCTTACTAAATTCGAGCACAAAGAAAATGAGTTTGATGACCTGTTCTCCTCCGTCGAGTCAATTTTCTAGGTACAACAGCTAGCCAGAATGAGATACCGTGATGACGGATTAGTAGAATTTAACAAACTTAGAGAACAGAGGTTGCAAACTCTGCCTCTAGATTTGTTAGCTACTACCCCGATGAATCGGTCAAGCGAGCCTGAACAACAACTTACTAATGAACCTCCTGCTACATCCGCAATCTATGAAGAAGTCCAGAGAAAAGAGCAGGAGGAACTTCGGAGGCTAGAAAAGGAAGAAGCACATAGAAAAGAACAAGAAGAGGCACAAAGGAAAGAACGAGAGGAAGTAGAAAAGAAAGAACAGGAAAGGATAAGGGAAGAAGAACAGAAAAGGCAGCAGGAGCAGAGCAGCAAAGAAATGAATGTTGACACTCAAGTGGACCCAAAATTGCTTGAAGAATGGCAACAATTCAATACAATTATAGGAAATCTTGAGACCTCAACGGACGCCGAAACATCCAAAGCTGCCGATACACAAGATACAACATCACAGGAGGTTCCAAACAAAGGAACCAGTGGTCCACCCTCAAAGACAGTAGTAGAAATAATTCCAAAAAACCCCTCTGATCAAATTGTTTTGCAAGTAGAGGACATTCCTCCACTAGATGTTCTCTATAGCCCAAAACACAGGGCTGTAATAAAACGATAGTGGAAGAGAAGAAGGATTGATCAACCTTCTCTGTTCCCTAAACAAAAAATAACAACAAATGTGGTATAGAGAGAAGAATTTGACCCCTCCGATGATCTAACCAAGTTATCTCAGTATGCTGGTGCTTATTCGGCAGCCACCATGGATAAGGCATCGGAGGTAAGCAATCTATTGAAGGAAAAGGATCAAGCGATCACTTTATTGCAAGCACAAGTATCAGAAGAGCAACAGAAGTCAGAACAACTACAACAGCAACTGTCAACACAACAACAATTAAACAACCAGCTAAATAAACAGTTACAGGAAGAGAAGCAGAGGATTGATTCAGGAGCAATCCAGAAACAGAAGGAACTATCCGAGGCATTATCAAAGTTGAAGGCGATGAAGGAACAGATGGCAAAGACAAAATATGAGCAAATTGCTCAATTATCAGCTCAGGTAGAAAGGTTCAAGAGTCTTCCCCAGCCTGCTGAGTTCAGAGCAGAGGCGATGCAAACTAACAAGGCATTAATAACGCAAATAAGATTGTTATGTCATGAAATCGCCCAAGTTGAACCTTTATGCGACATAACATCATCTATAATAGATAAGTCAGTGGATGCCAGGAAGGATTTAGAGCAAGCCGAAGACACTTTGACTGAATTTCTTACATGGCAGGACTCCAATGAAGGAAAGGCAGCAAACTTGCCCAAAATCTTAAAATCCCATAAGGAAATCGTATTCACAGAATGGCAGTCCCAATTAATGAAAGCAGAGAGAGCTGTTTCCCGATGCAAGTTATCTACGAGCAATTTAATTGACTTGATCAATAACACTCTCTATTTATCTAACATGATTTCTCAATGTACAATAGGTAAACTATTATCGGCCAAGACGTTGGAGCAATCATGTAACCAAGTGCTTGAAAAGAATGGGAGATTTATCTCAGGGATTAAAAGCTTAACTTGGGACACCTATTAGTTGTTCCTAGTTAAACCATACAGTCAGAGAGCCGCCCTCAAATGCCTGACGGATGCAATCGTGTGTATTATTCCCGATATACATGATGCCACCTATGCTGCTCAAATCAATTCTCGACTCAGCCGCCCTAAAGAAGTGAAGCCAATGCTGGCAATATGCCAACTCAGGACAAAGGGAAAACAACCAGAAGAATGAATCATCGCTGCCGATTTCCAGATCACTGTGGGGGAGATATTTTAAGATCAGATTATACCAATTTAGTAGCATTTTAATTTTGTAGTTTGTTAGCTTAGTTTAGTATTTATAGACCCTTTCATGCATTTAGAAAGGGTCGTAAGTTTTTTTATATGACTTAAGCTTGAAGTTGCACTACTGTACTTCAAGCATATTCTTTTATGAAGACTGGAACAAATTTTTCCAAATTTTGACAATGAAGCTTTGATATGAATGTGCACTATTGCCTTTATTTTAAAGCATTTCTGAATCGGAAGAAGGAATTTAAATTGCGATTGGCGTAGGGGATAATTTGCAGCTCATATGGTTCTATTATCTATGTCTGAATTTATTCCTTTTATGTGAATTTTTGTTTAGTCATTTATGTTATTATTGAATATGTGAATGTGTTTTAACAGTAAAATTTATGCTTTCCACTATTGGATGTTTACAGTTTGCTATTCTTTCAATCATGCATGTACCGGTAATATAAAAGAGAAGTGTAATATTGTTTTATCAATTACTTCGTTCAACTACTTGAATGAAGCAATTATCATTTAAATGAATGTCTTTGTTTATTGCATAGTGTCATCTATATGCCTATCAGCAAACATAGATTATTAAACATTGCACTTAAAGAATAGAAGCTTCCTCGGATAAAAGAGTCATTTACGTTTTCGTTCATAGAATAAGTCTTCCATTTATTATCACTTATTTGAAAACCAATCATTCATTCACCCCCTTTTATTCACTATTAGGAAACTGGTCCCATTATATCCAGTCGAAGCCACCATCCCAAACGGAAAAGGAGCTGTATTAAGGTCCGGACCGGGTGGTTATCCCCTGATGTTGATGCAACGATTTTCGAGGCATCAACAGTTCCATGAGGCAAATATATCAAATTTGTTTCAAAGATGATTGCCATTATTTAAAGCCTTTGTTGCAGTAAGAAGATGGTAGACATGCAGCTTATGGCAAGCATGCAATTTTAGGCAGTTTTCAAGACAAGAACGATGATGTTAGTCTGCAGTTGAAAACTGGAGCCTCTACTAGTTCATCTCCTCATGGAGGGAAAAAGGAAGAACATGCAAAGCAGCGCAAGAGGTATACATCTTCTCATGATCAATTTGATTGTATTTCTACAAGGCATGAAAATTTTACATGCTTTAATGGAAGAAAGATTCCTTGTACATATTGTGGTCAATTTAACCATCATGTTTCGAGATGTTGGATGAGGAAGAAAGCACACAGGGAACCGATGAAGCAAAGACTACCTTCAAAGAAGGTGCATACGATTTGCACTTTTTGCCAAAAGAGGGGACATGTTGTCTCTCATTGTTGGACTTTACATCCAGCGTGTCGTCCCACACACATACAACAGGAGGACAAGAAGATTGGCAAAGGTGGAACACATATTCCATTATTGATGTGGAACGGGAAGTTTCACATGAGGAAGAATTGCAGCAACAAAAATTGCCATGGAAGTGGCTTGGTGAGAAGTGGAAGGATTTCTTGACACAATAAGACGTACTCCTTTTGTACATATGTAAATTTCGGATGTATGCATGTATTCTATGCTGTAATATCTTGTTTGTTTTGAGTCACCTTATATCATTGATCAAGGCAGCGTTGTTTAGTTTCATTATGTAATTTTCTTGCCAGAAAATTTCTGTGTGAGTGCAAGAAAGACAGTTGTGGACAGGAGGACAAGCGCATTTAGGAAGGGAAATGTCAATTTCTTTCCATTTGTGGTTCAAAGTTATTTACCATGCAAAGAAAATGTTTGAAGGGATGAAGAGAAGAGGATATTCATTCTCTCATTGTCTGTACTACAGTTTAGTTCAACATTTCAGTAAGATTTTGGGGTCCAAAAGCCTCTAATTTGGAAGGTGTGATCAGGAGCTCAGGACCAAGTGTCGTAAAATGCTCAAAAATGAAAGTGCTCAGAACTAGTTTGAATCTAAATGATCTGATAGAGCTCGTCCTCCTGATTCTGGCACCATGAATGGTTTGAAAAACAATCTTCGTATGAGGAAGTTATGCCAAAAAGAAGAATTGCCCAATAACAATGAAATTTTGAATTTTTTCAAAAAAATTTAAAATAGAATATTCCAAAAAATATTCTTTAGAATATTCCTTAAAATATTCCAAGGAATATTCCTTTTCGGGCAACCAATAGCAAGCTGCCACGTGGTAGACTCGGAGGCTGCCACGTGGCCAGAATGACGTCAGCACATGCATATGGCGTATTTCCAATTTTTTTGGCAATGCCGCAGTTTGAACCCACGACCTGTTCACACCCAATGCAACGACTTACCGTTTGAACACCACGGTGGGGCATGGTTATGGCGTCAATGTAATGGTATAAGAGCTTTCAAGTTTGGTTGGGTGGGGCCTGAAGGGGGTCAGCCCCTAAGGGCCAACCCTCATAACACATGACCACATCACTCGGAACCGTGGGTCCTCCCTAAAGCGTCAGTGGAAACAACAACAGTCACCATTTTTTGATGATACGTGGTCACATATCCGTTGAACAGACATTTAACAGACTGTTTAACTAACAATTTAATAAAAGTTTTCGGCGTGGAATTCAATGTAAAACTGCCAGCCCGAAGTTCCAGTCACATGTGCAGTTAATAAACTGCAATTAAGGCACGGTCTATCTGGCAGAGAATTTGGTGGAGCGCAAAAATTGGTGGGCCTGCCATATTTGGCAGGCCTAACTGGCCTCCAACTAAAGTTAACTGGAGTTATTTCAGGGCAGATTGACAGAAACTTAAATGAGCCATAACTTTGGCTAGGAAAGACCTTTTTGGACAATTTTTGTTTTTTGATTTTGGGTCTCTTCGACCTTTCTGAAGCCATTGGCATAGGTTTCACAACCATCTGAGGTCATTTTCAGGTTTTTTTCCTTCGTGGAAGTTTCAGGAGCCACTAGGGCCAAATCAGTTTGGGAGCTGCATTGGGATGTGTGCAGCCATTGAAAGTGGAATGAAGGTCCATTATGAATGAATTCAATATTCTGAATCCATATCTACATCTCATTTTTCATGTGGAGGCATTTTTCTCACTGTTTAGCTTCAGGGAAGCTTTCAGGGCCACTAGGGCCATTTCAGTGATTGAGTTGTGCTGGGCTAGGTTCATCTCTTTGAGGTGAAACAAAAGCCTATTTCTACTGTAAGGAACCTTCTGAATCCAATAAGGTGTTTTCAGAAACATTTGGAGACTTCTAAAGGCCGAGATGCTGAAGAAAAGTTTCTGGTAGCCCAGAGCCAATCAGGGGAGAAGGCCTAGATCGGGGATGCAATGCTCATTTTGAGCAAATGAACAGTCATTTGTTTATGTCAGATATGTGCTGGAGACAATAGTAGAGGTTTTAAATACATTTGAAGCATTATGAAGGAGTTTGTGCCAATAAGAAGCTCAGGGAAGCTTAGTGCACCTACTGAAGGAATCAAGTCCAAGGGAGCCTAGATCTGTCTGCACAAAGAGGACAACCATGACAGGGATGTATATGGTTTTTATAAACCCATAGGTTTAGTCAGTGACCTTTTGGAGTTGAGTGTGGAACTTGTAAAATAATTCAAGCCATAATCCCATGAGCCAAGTCTAGTTGACTAGAGCTCACAGGAGATGTAGCCCATGAGATTGGGGTGAACTCCTTATTAAATTGCTGTTATGTGTGATGTTTATTTGCTGCCTTATATGTCTGATATATATGTTTAATATCAGCTGAAACAAATCAAGTTAAAACACATAAAAAGAATAAAAAACATACACCTCTTTCAAGCTAAAATTCCGCATAACGTCAAGTTCAAGCAAGGTATTTTTTTAATTGAATCTGAGTGTTTACTTGTTATTTCTTTAGGCAGATTCTGTAGAGGGCCAGGTAGCTTCTGGATCTCATCCTCTCTTTAGAGGTGACATATCCAGTAAATGCCCCTATAGTCTATCTCTGTATTAGAAATAAGAAGTTCACATATTTGTAGATTTAAACTTGGAGTATTTGTGCACTCATTTACATAAATGAAAATGGATACCTTGCACTTTTTTTTCAGGTACATTCCATTTTCAATGGCTACACACATCCTAATGCAACTCCCAAATTGATTTGGCCCTGGTGGCTCCTAGAACTTCCACGAAGCAAAAACACCTGCAAATAACCTCATATGGCTTTGAAACCTATGCCAATGGCTTCAGAAGGTCGAAGAGACCCAACAAAAAAAAAAAAATCGTCCAAAAAGGACTTTCTTAGCCAAAGTTATGGCTCATTTAAGTTTCTACTAGTCTGCCCTGAAATAACTCCAGTTGACTTTAGTTGGAATGACTACTGGTTCTCCTCCAATGGGTAATTGCAACCCTATACAACTCCTACAATACTGGGCCCTGGTGGCTCCTAGAAATTCCACGGAGAAAAAACACTTGCAAATGACCTTTGATCAGTTGCTCAAATCAGTCAGGAATGACTACTGGTTCTCCTCCAATGGGTACCTACAACCCTATACAGCTCCTACAATACTGGGCCCTAGTAGCTCCTAGAACTTCCACGGAGAAAAAACACCTACAAACAACCTCTGATTTCTCTCTAACCTATGCCAATGGCTTTAGAAGGTCGAAGAGACCCAAAATAAAAAAAAATTCGTCCAAAAAGGACTTTCCTAGCGAAAGTTATGGCTCATTTAAGTTTCTGGAAGTCTGCCCTGAAATAACTCTAGTTAACTTTACTTGACGGCTAGTTAGGCCTGCCAAATATGGTGGGCCCACCAAATTTTCCGCCAGATAGACCGCACCTTAACTGTTGTTTATTAACTGCGCATGTGACTAGAACTTCAGGCTCGCGGTTTTACATTGAATTCCACGCTGAAAACTTTTATTAAACTGTTAGTTGAATTGTTTGTTAAATGCCAGTTAAACGGATATGTGACCACGTATCATCAACAAACCGTGACCATTGTTGTTTCTGACGACGGTTTAGGGAGGATCCCATGGTTCTGAGCGATGTGGGCACCCAACCAAACTTGAAAGCTCTTATACCGTTATGTTGACCCCATAACCAAGTCCCGCCGTGGTGTTCAAGTGGTAAGTCGTTGCATTGGGTGTGAGTAGGTCGCGGGTTCAAACCGCAGCATTGCCAAAAGTTTTAGAAATACGCCATATGCATGTGCTTATGTCATTTTGGCCATGTGGCGACCTTCGAGCCTGCCATGTGGTGGCTTGCTATTGGTTCCCTAAAAAAAATTTTCTAACGAATATTCCTTGGAATTCTATTTTAAATTTTTTTGAAAAAATTCAAAATTTCAGTTTTATTGGGAAATTATTCTTTTTGGCATAACTTCCTCATACGGAGACTGTTTTTCGAACCATTCGCAGCACCAGAATAAGGAGGACGAGCTCTATCTGATTGTTCAGATTCAAACCACTTCTGAGCACTTTCATTTTTGAGCATTTTACAACACTTGGTCCTGAGCTCCTGATCAATACATGTATTTAGAATTCTTCAAAGTTTCAACATATGCAATTAAATTATCTTGTAAACCATCAGCTATAATTTTCTTTGATTTCAACTCACCTTTCTTGTACTTGTTCTTAGTAATAGCAGAAGCATTCTCCGAAGGCTTAGGAACTTTTCCTTGAATGTATTCCAAAAAATCATTGTTATAAGCTATGATCTCCAACCTGACTTTCCATGCAACAAAGTTAGATGAGTCACCAAAATTTTCATTTTCATTAAAGAAGGAAGACATCTTGACTTGACTAGATTAGATCCTTCAACTTTCCCAAAGATGATTGCTTCAATATTTGTCTCCTTTTGGGCTTGTCATTCAACTTGGCTTTGAAACTATGTTAATTTTCAGATTGTTCTATGTTGTATCAATTACTTTAGCCCAATTCAATACTTCAATTAGAAATATTTACAATAATAATTAGTCATTCCAATCATAAAAAGTAATTGAAGATAGAACAATAAATGCAATGACAAAGGAGACAATCAACATATCAACAAGAGACACCAGGTTTGGTCAAAGACTAGGGAAAAACACCACAAGGGGGAAAACCATTTGAAATTATTCTCCTATTAGATTGTCATGGAATGTTCAACATAGAGTACAATGGGCCCAATACAATACCATTAAGCAAAATAACCCAAATAAGTTCAAAAATATGTTTCCAACATCAATATATATATATTAGAGACAACCTTTCCTGTCTGCAGTCAACTGTGGTCAAGGATCAAATTTTAGTCAAATTTTCTAGTTGTAGGGAGGAGAAGCTATGGGAGCGACTGAAGGCTTTCGGTTGCTACCTTGAGCCTACAAGCCAAGGGCTGTAGCCAAATTTTTCCTGTGACGAGCCAAAGACTATAACCCAAAACACTAGAAACAAATGTGAGCTTCAAACCTTGTAATTTTAGACCTTTGCGAACTTCTTTTGTCATCCCAACCTTAGACATGTGCGAACCAATCAATGAAGAAGAGAAGAAGAAGATGCTTGGTGATCTCCAAATGAGCTTAAGGTCACTTGTATTTATAGGCTTCCAAGGGTGACCAATTTACCATTAGGGGCGACCTGTCCAAATATGCAGATGTGGGTTGTTTTTCATAAGTACATTTTCCCTTGTCCAAATTTGATGATCTTTAGGTCAATTTTGGTCCTCTCAAAAAGAGGAATTCAATGCAATCATCATCTCTATCAAATAAGCTATGGAAAGTGGAATTTGACCCTAATTGCATAACTTAACACGTTTTTCCATTCTTGTAGGAACTGACCGAGGGTGGGAGGTAGAATATTGATGGGCGCATGGATGAACCACACATGTTTCTTTCTCCTTAAACACACAAAATATGGTTTTGGATCCATCGTCTATCACTTGCGCAACTAGAAGTGATGGGGCCACAATATTGGTTTGAGCTAGTGCACCCAATGCATCTCAATACCGAGAGATTTCAGAGCAGTAATGAGTATAATGCCTGTACTCTGCGCATATAGTGCATGCATGGTTGGTGCATAGTGCCTTATTACGTGCTAGCGTGGTCTTCTCTCTTGTAGGTGGAGATGGGTCCATAAGAATTTTCAGGGCATGAAGAAGAGCTTTTAACTCCTCTAACTCAGGGCGCATGTTGGTACGGTGCCCAACTACTTCACACAAAGTGCAGGGAGGTAGTGCCTTGGATGAGGAAAATTTTGAGGCTTCCACCTTCTTTCCTTTTTTCTTATCCCTCTTGTGGGCACCTGCTGGTGTTGACGAAGACGTAGCTCATCTTGGGGTGGTTTCCTGAGGAGGGGCTACAGGAATGATATCGAGGTGACACTTGAGTTTGCTAACATGGCTTGAGGGGCCAGATACCAGACAGCTATCACGAAAGCCATATTTGGCAATGTGAGTGTTGCCATGACTTGGTGTGAGACATAACCAGGTGGGGGGTAAAAGAAGGGTGTTTGGGTGATAGCATAAGGTAGGAATGTAGAATCAACAATTGCAGCACTGGGGGTGTCTAGAAATGGTTCTTGATTTTGAGGGATGTTTGGTGGACTCATCATGCACATAGGGGCTATTGTGGCTACAAGGGCAGCCCCCAGCAAAGGTAGATCACCAGAGTATGTATTGAGGAGTGTTAACGGCTTGAATAATCCTAGTCCATGTTCAGTTTAGGTTGCGATCAATCCTAGGGAAGATCCTACAAAAGGTACCACATCATCAGGGGTGTTGGATGCCTTTTTATCATAGTAAGTGAGTTGGTTGATTGTAATGATCTTTCCATCATGTCATAACATTATAATCCTAAATAATGGAAATGCAACTGCAGTCATTGCATACATGTAGCTGACCAAGAAGGATATTTTAATCCGATTGGGCATCCAAGAATTCTGTCTATGAGAACTTTTTTATCGACGAGCTGCATCGAGACATCTTGGAATAATTGTTAAAATTGGCAACTAGGGCCAAACTCCATGTGGGTCATCTTATTAATGGCAGTTGGTATTTTTCTTGGATCCATTTCATCGAGAAGTGTAGGATTGATCTAAAGATCATCCGATTCCGATAAGCATTCATGGAGATATGAATTTATTTATGTTATGGGCAATTCATCAAGGTCGTCTAGCAACCAAATATACCCCACTTGTGCTCAACGTTTTAGTATAAATAAAGGAGGACTTCAAGTCATTTGATATCATCTCTTGTGATTTCACTCTCCACTTGTTTGGGTTTTCAGTGGAAGAGGAGGTCTAGAGGAGATGCCTTCTACACAGCCCTAAAGAAGGGTCATCTAGGAGAGCCCTAGCCACAAAATTGTAGGAGATCTGGTCGCAAATATAAGAGGCCTTAATCCACAGCTAGAAGAGCCCTAATCTACAGCCAAAGAGAGCCCTAATCCGCAGCTAAAGGGAGTCCTAATCCACAGCTAAAGGGAGCCCTAATCCGCAGCAAAGGGAAGGCCCTAACCAACAAATAGAGGAGGCCCTACGTTGCCCTACCTAAGGGTGATATGGATATACCCTAGTCGCAACAACCTAGAGTCTGGATAGTGTGGGAAAACAGGGATCTGAAGTCTGCTACAGGAGGCCGAGTGGCTAAGGTAAGTGTGGATAGTCTTAGGGCTGGAACAGTGATATAATTAGGATCTCAGTTTGCTATGAAGAGGGCTAAGAAGGCTAACTGTTAGGCCGAGTTCCTAAGGGTCAAACACATTGCTATTTGGAAGTTATTTTGGCACATTATCGGAGGTTTGTTGCTACAACAATCTGTTGTGCTAGGTCCCAGGCCATAACACACAACTAGAGGCTGTGTGAGGGCTGTTAAGGGTGGAAAACACCCTAAGCAAGCAACGTGGGTGAGGAGGAGACCTATGAGGGTATGCCACAACCCTTATGAAACTAGGGCTAATGCAAGTGCCCTAACTAGGTGTACAACAAACAACTGTGCAAACAAATGACAACATGGTCTAATTGGACTATTTGGGCGTTTGTGTAGATCGACATATTGTGGGAAAACAATTGGTACAACATAGTGCTATCAACATACAATTATGGGTAGTAATGCAACATAATGTAAAAATAGTGCAACATGACGTGATGCATAGAACAACACTATGTATGATGCAACTACATGATTGGATGCAGTGATGATAAGTGCAACATACAATGTAGATCCATGATGAGAGCAGCCCAATGATTGGAGAAGTACAGTGACATGAGCAACAACATGAAGTGCACAACATGGTCATTAGGTCTAGCACTGTGATGATGAGTGTAACATGGTGAGGTGCAGCACATGGACACGATGAAACACAATTATAGGTGAAGGAGTCACCTTGGAGAATTAGTTGAAGCAGCATGTCTTCAACTGATCTCATGTAGAGATGATCTATACTCTTATCTAGAAATTCAAAGTGTTGACTTCTGTTGTAAATGTACTCTCTCTCTCTCTCTATCTAATGAACTATTGAAGAACACAGAAGAAGAATTGATCAAGGGTTTCCCCACATTGGGGTTTTTCCCTGGCTAGTGCGACATCTTGTGTCCTCTTTTCTTGGCTTGTCTTCTGCGATTTATGTTTATGTTATATCTTCAGTTTACTTTAATGCTGATGTGCTTGCTAATCTGGAAAAGATATGGAGCTAACTGTGAAAATTGAAATAAATTGCTCTAAGCATAGAACATACCTAAACCTAACAATAGCCCAAGAGGAGAAGAAGGGTGCCCATCATATGCTCTGAGAGTTATATCCAATGGTTTGAGGTCAAGAGATCCTAGTTTCTGCAAAACTAATTTTGACATAATACATGTGGATGCTCCCTCATAAACTATACAACGATGGATGTTGATGTTCCAAATTGTGACCATAATTTGGAAGGCAACTATCGATGGAAGACACAGAGTGACTTATCCAAATTGAAAGCCATCAAATGAGAATGGACAGGGTCGATTGCGCCTAACGCGGAAAGTATGGCTTTAAGTCGATTTGGGCATGTCTGTAAAACTTCCAATGCTGACATAACAGATGGAGACTGAGCTAATTCATCAACTATTATGTAGCTTTGAGCAACCTTTGAGTTATGGTCTGTTTGATGTAGAAACCCTTTAGCCATATGTGGGATGGTTTCTATAAGGGGTCGAGAGATCGTCAAAGGTGTTTCAGTGGTCATGGTGGATGGCTTTGTCCCTGGTGGAGTTTTGTAGCCTTTGTTTTGTGTTTGTAAGAGAACTTCTTCCCGTGCCATGTAAATGTTGAATTTTGAGGTGTTTTGGGAATGGCTTCTGATACTGATGTTGGGAGGCTTCATGTTGGATATTTACCACTCCTTGGTGGGGGAAAGGGTTCTTCATTATTGCAATGTGTTGGTTCCCCCCCCCTTGCGCTTTGGTATCATTCTTCCTCTTCAACTCAGGGAGTTGAGGGCAATGATGGTTATAATGACCATATTCCCCGCAAATAGCACAATCATTGTTAGTCTATAGACTAGTGTTCTTGTTTTGTTGTTGTGGGTTATTATTGGTTTGACCTTGGTTTTGATTCCAGTTGGGGTTGCCCCTAGCCTGTGCTCGCAGAGGTTGTTGTTGATGGTTTCCGTCCTGTCCAGGTTCCCGTTTTTGTTTTTTCTTTCCTGTTTTCTTAGTGGCATTAGGTGGGTTTTCCATGTTTAATTGTTCAAATGATTGCTGTTGTTGGGGGAAAGATGGTTGCACAAAATTCACCCCAATATTAGGTTGAGCAAGTGGATTATTCTGGTGGGGTGTTGGAAAGGGAAAATAGGGATTCCCTTGTCCTTGGTTGGCATATGAGCTCTTGGAAGTGGAAACCACTACCTTAGACCTGGGAGGGTACTAACCTATTTGTGCGAGAGTGTATTGACCATCCTGCATGGGAGGGTATTGGTTGACTAACATAGTACGATTCTGCATGGGAGCAGGTTGATTAGGGTAATATCCCACATTGGATGGTGGTTGCAATGCAGGTTTTGGACCATACTGTTGGTAAGAGTTTTGGCCACCATACATACTTCCAAGTTGTTGGTAAGTGTTTCTAAGTTGATTCTAAACTATGGCTCCGATAAACCCATCTGCAACATTTGATGCTCCTAGTACCTTCGGTTTAAAAGATGGGAGGCAAGGAGCATCTGCGTGGAAATGATAGAGATATCTTGATTGCGAGTATTTGAAAACATATTGTTGAGCTTTAAAAATAGCCTCTTTCTCATTTTTAGGCCATGAAGAGGTGACCTCATTTGAGATTTCAGAGGTGAGGGATCTCAAAAATATGTCGATGACACGTTTTTCTTCTATTTCAGCTTTAAACAAGCTACAACATTTCTTCCATTCATGGATGTGGTCGAAAATATGCATTGTTGATGTTTTTCTTGAAATGGGTTAGAAGCCCCAATCTCGAATGTTGGAGAAATTGGGAGTTGGAAAAAGGTGAGAAAAGCCATGGCAAGAGAGTCAACGGTTGCATGTGAACTTGAGGTCTCTCCTATATACCATGTTGCTACAAGCCCCATGAGGGTGCGTTGAAATAGTCGAAGGAGAATGGTGTGATTAGTGATGTTGTTGGATGAGCATTGCAGGTGAAAATTATAACATGGTTTTCTAGGTCTTCCCCTTGTTTCTCTTTGAATTTTGGAATATATGAAGGTAACTTTATAGGCATGGGTGGCCAATTCTAGCCACGTGCATTGGGGTCGTTGGTTAAATTGCTCAAATATGGAAGAATTAAGGAAGCTAGAAATTAGATTTGGTTGTTGTTTGCCATTGCTAAATGGTTTTGAACAATAACATTTAAAGGAGTTCCCTGCGGGGAAGTGTGAGGGGAGTCACCCTGATGGGAACTTTGTGGACTCTCTGGAGGGGTGGTGTGTGGGCTCCCCAAAGGGGTAGCTTGTGGAGACCCCTGATAGGTGGTGAAAGGGGTAGTTTGAGGGGGAGGGGTCCCAATCAAAGTTGCATTGATAAAAGATGATCCTATAACAATGGTTGTATGGTGTCTTCTATGCCTAAATGGCGAGAGACTAGCCACACCTCCCAGGAATGGTGGGAGGTTTTGAAAATGCCTAGAGTGACGGGGAACTGTGGGGTCCGTTATGGTGTCAATTATGTGCCACTTTTTGTGATTTATGGAAGGGGCTATATATCAAAGCAAAACCTCATGCATAAAACAAAGCGAAAAATAAGTGGTTGCTTTTCCTTTAAGCTATGTTATGTGATAAATAAAACAAGAAAAAATGGTTTTTTGTTTTTTTCTACGTATGATAAAAGATCCTATGAAGACCTATTCGTCCTTACCACTCTTAAAGTAACTAGGCCTTGTGGATATATATTTTATAATGGGTACTGGGGCTTCGTCCTGAAAGAACTGGTGATGCTTCCAATAGCCAAAATAATCAACCAAGGTAATGAAATGAGGCTTTAGTGCTTCCCGCACTTCCACCTATAGGGAAAGGATGCCCTAATTTTGGTCTTTAAGATACCTTTGTCCTTGTGAGCAGTTGAGTCTTTAGCTTCTTGGTAATCAGTTACTAGTATCGAGCACTATACAGGTCAAGTAGCCCCGTATAGTACTACAAGCACTGGAACTAAGACGAACCCCCTTTGAATCAGGTCCCTGGTGTGCTTGGGTAGTCTTTTCCATTGGATGATGAAGGATTTGAAGCACCTTAAAAGTCAACTTATATGTTTAAAAAATGTAGAATGACCATGGCGTCTTATGGGATGCCTACCCCCAATGGTCCTAACTTGAAATATAAATTCTTTTATGGCCCCTGTGGGGGAGTTTATTTGGTTCAAGTTATGCTTGCTTTAGGAATCTTTACGTCACTTATGGTGTGAGTATGTAAGCAAAAATAAAATAAGTACAAAAAACTTCAGAAACTAGATGGTCTTTTGAATAAATTTTATTGATGCTTAGTGTGTGATGTGTAATGTGTGTGTGGCAAAGTTAACATATAAAGTGTGATAAGATGTGGATATTTGATGATCCTTTATAATATCCTCTAATTACACTAAGTGTTGGTTGTTCCTTGCATGAGAAAGAAATAATATGTGGATAGTGGGTCACTTACTCTTTTACTATTACACTATGTGTGCCTAAAGGGAGATGAAAAACTCAAATGCTTTAAGAAAGTGTTCATATGCAAGCCTAGGGTCGTCTAAAAGACGCAAGGGAAGCATGAGCTACTTAATTTCTTTAGTAACACTCTGTCCTAGTCCCAAGAACTAATGAAATAAAAATGCTTTGGCTAGTAACAAGATATGTGGATAATGGGCCACTTACTCCTTTACTAATTAAGCTATGTGACTTGTGAAAAATAGCAAAATAAGTTGAAAAAGATATGTGGAATGTGGCCACATACTTTTCCCCTTAATTAAGTTATGTGAGAAATGCAATTAAAAAGCAAAGATTATGTTATTACTTTACTAGTAGTGATTAGTAAAACAACTAAGGAATCTAAAATAACTAAAAAAATGTGCAAAGGTGAAGGCAATTCACTAAAGGCTGCAAATCACCTAGGAAAGAAAAATTACAATGGTTTTTTGTGCTCTTTGTAAACAGCGCGGGTTTTTCTGTGCACAAGAATGTAGACTGTGCATTTGTCTATGGTAAAAGCCACACGAATGACGAAAAAAATGAACATTCAAGTTTCTCAGCTGAAAACAGGTCGAAGAGGTCCTGCCAAAATTCCAGAGAGGTGATAGAAGCACATTGGAATGAAAATGTAGAGAGAAGGTCCTACAAAAACAACTCTTTGATAAAAAAAAAGCAACGAGTGGAGTCACCATCTTGTAGTTGTGTTTTTGTTGATATGGAGTACCAAATACTCCTTCCTTGGTGTTGGTTGTTCCCTACAAGGAGATCACAAGTAGTCGGTTGTTTTTAGTGGACAAACATGGGTAAACAAAGCATTGTAAGTAGTGAAAAAAATGCATATATCAAGTTCAAACTAAAAACTAAGAAATAAACACAGAAGTAGCCGGGGACTCGTTGGTTCAGTTGTCGGATCAATTGAGACTTGTAATGTAGAGTGAGGTAATCTCACTAATTTCTTATGTCTAGTAATATTCTTTGTACTGGATTTCCAGCAAGGCATCCAGAGGTTGTATTCAAAAATAATTTTTGCTTAATAATAAAAACCCTTAGATTTGTTGCACCGGTTTTCCCTTGTTGGGTTTTTCTGGGACATGTCCAAAAAAAACTGTCATTTGTGTTGTATCTCTCTATTATTCAATTTCTTGTTTCAACATATTATTTTAAATGGTGTAGGCTGCAGTGTATGTATTTAAATGTTTGCTGTAGGAAACTGCAAATAACTTGTTCATGTAAATCTAACAAGTAGGAGAAATATCATCAGTTGCTGCAGTAGGGATTTTGGTTTAAGGAATTTTCACATGGTATCAGAACAATGAAGGTGAAGCAAGAAGAGTAGTGCCAAAGAACCCAACACTGAACAAAGGAGTTCGAATAGCTGTAGGAGGCAGTAGTTCGAATCCCGAGAGGGATTGCATAGTCCAAGCCAGGAGGGCTAAATTTTCGAGGAAAGTCTCTCTCTGAGTGAGTCAATAGAGAGGAAGGCCTTCCAGATTGAAATTCTATCATGATAGAGGGAGAAACACAACAGATTCAATGCAAGGAAGCGCTGGTGGGACGCAATTTTTCTGTAGGCAGATTGTTGGGCTGAAAGATGTCAGAAGAGAAAGGAGGAGCACTTGAGGAAATTTTTTTCCTCAGTAGACTTCCTGCCAAGAAGTTTGTTTTCTTATTGGCTGAGCAACAACAATAAGAAGTAGAGAGGAGTAGTTCGACATTTTCGTCATAGAGATGTGTTGTGACCACCAACATCCCCCCTCCTTATGAAGTGTTATTACTAATACTAAATAAGTGGGGACCCTTAGTAATTTAAAAAAAAAAAATCAATTAGTGTTATATTTCTTTTTAGATGAAACTTACAACATCATGGACTTAGGGAAATACCTTTGGAGAATCTAAAAAACCTAAGTTTCATAATGAAGAAAGTAAATTCACTCCTTAAGAGAGATCGCATCGTACAAAGAATGATAGGATACCTTCCAAATAAGCCAAAATGATAAAAAAACGCGAGATTGCGATGCGAAACTCCATCGCATCGCATGTATTAAGAAGCACCCACATTAAAAAAACCTTAAAGTCACCGATATGCAATATCGCATATCGCACATCGCAAAAATCACATGAATTACACATAATGATTATAACGATTAAGCGATCTGCGATCTTGCGATCCTGCAATCTTGCGATCCTGCGATCCGCGATCTTGCGATCTTGCAATCCTGCGATCTTGCGATATTGCGACCAAGCAACCTTGCGATAAAACAACACGATGCAATTGCGGTAATGCGATACAACGATCTGCAATATCGCAAAACCTTTCCATCGCAGTTGGTTCTGGCTCATTATTCGAGAAAACTTTTTTAGGCCAAGAACTGGTCATGCGCTTTAATGCGAATTAATGAGTTGTTGCTAGTTGTTAATGAAATATGGTGTTGTGTTTTTCGAAGAACTAGTTCACGTAAGGTGGCGTGTTTTGCATATCTTTGGCATTTAAAGTTTTCTTGTCATTATTTTTATCATTACTTCCACCTCAATTGTAAACTGCAGGAACAAAGGACAAAGCGTTATACAAGGCAGTATGCAGGAAACTATGAGGAGGAAAGGCAGTACTCCAATGTCCATTTCAGAAGGCACACTTAGTCCACTTAAGGGAGAGAAAGAGCTGCTGAACTCTTCTGAGGCATCTATCACAGATTTCTCATATACAACCATGGTTGAATGGGTACTGAACGATGCTGATACCAGAAACAGAAAGTTTAATGCTCAGGGTCAAGAGCTCACGGAATCACTATTTTTACAAATTTTGAGCTTTATACCCGATAACAGAAAAAGGCACAAGAGGCGAAAAACGCATCAGGGAAGCCCAGATCAAGAAACAGAGGCAATTTTCGATGCGCGATTAGCGCTTAGTGCTAATCACGCATCGCTAAGAAAACTTGCTCAAAAAGGAAGGCTTCTAATTACTCAGTCACCTGCAAGCCCTGAAAATTGCAAGAAAGCAACGATAGAAACAAACTAGAAATAGAAAGCTAAAGAAAAAGCAGAAGCAATCCAAGAGTTAACCAAGTTGAAATGGGATTATTACCAGGCATACATGGTAAAGCCACATAGTCATTGGATGACTCTCAGGTATATCATCGATTTTGCTGAGAAGATGGTGCCAACTCTTGCCGATTCTGTTTTCTTAACTCAACCAAAGACGGAAGACAGTCAACCGACTCTACTCAGGCAAATACTGAATGCTTGCGACGTTAAGGAGTAAATTTAGAAATAGTTAGATATTAGATTTAATTTTAGAAATAGTTTTACTTAGAAAAAGGACGGTCATTTAAATTGAACCCTGAATTTCTGTAAATAAGTTATTTAGTTAATAGTATTTAAACCCTTCTCATGCATTTAGAGAAGAGTCCAGAAATTTATCAAAAATTTGTCCTCACATGCACTTTTGCACCCTCAGAGGAGGTTTTGATGAATGAATGGAATAGGGTTTATTTGATATTTGCATTTGATATCTGCTACTAATGTTGCACTTCT